>JAUELA010149021.1:0-14099 GCA_031471845.1 Boltenia villosa | reverse complement strand
GATTATGACGAAGTATACAGCGTCCCAACATCCCCGAGAGAGAGTACGATTATGACGTCAGTGAATGAGACAATAGTGGCAAACGCGGAAAGAATACCAAGTGAGATTCATCTTATAGTTCAAATGCATGGTACGTAGGCCAATCACCATGACGCAGGAAATATTTCAAGCAAAATGAGAATAAATCATTATCAAGAGACATTTTGAAGTCTATGGAGATGTATCTAGTATCTAACACAGTGGTTCTTAACCAGAAAATATTTTATTTTTTCGTTTTCCTGTTCATCATTTGAACTCGTTAACGACAGCGATTTTCAGAGGGTAAACATTTCATGGGGATACAGTGTAGAATAGAAAACTTTATACATTGGATATTTGGAATTTGATGAACAGGAGCTTGTGGGAGCGTCCTTTTTTTCAACTGAGCACCTGTCTTTTCGAGAGTCTGTGCATACCACTATTGTTAGGGTTCACTTGTACTTCCGAAAAAGATTAATGTTTTTTCACGTATGCGCTAGGGGTGCGGGATGGAGTTTCAGAATCACATGGGGTGCCGGGATACAAAAAGGTTAAGAACCACTGATCTAACACATACTCACAGTATTAAATTCCACAATCTTTGAAAATCAGAGAAGGAAAAAAAAACATTTCCTTTTCAATTATAACTTTATAATTAATTTATTTTCCTCAGTGGTTGTCGAGATGAAACATGTATCACCAAGTCCTCCTCCTCAGGTGGAGATGCTCGATAAGAAAGAGGAAAGTTCGTTCATTAACCCTCCATTGGTCGAGATAATCGACTCAACTGATGATAAAATAGGAGTTGAATATGCAGGTAAGATAAATAACTTTCCATAACGCGAAAATAATATACAATATACAACATGCTTGTTAACTGTTCCGAAAAGTCTGTTGAAAACAAACGTGGTAGACATATTTCAAACACTCAGGAATGTCCGACACTGCTATTATAGCTTGTCATTTTTTAGAGAACCTCTTGCACTATTTCGACTTCTCCATGTTCGTAAAATCTCCCGTCGTGTTTGAGATTGACCAGCGCTATAAAGAGATACATTTTCCTATTATTAGTCCTCCATCCATAGACCATCAACAATCGACAATTTGCAAAAACATTTTTTCTTTCCATATTTGGACCTAAATCTTCTTCGACTTCTCCAATGATTGTAAAATATCCAGATTGCATGGCACATTTCTCTATTATCAGTCTCCTCCATCCATAGACCATCAACAATTTTCCAAACATTTTTTTTTCTTTCCATATTTGGACCGAAATCCTAGAATTGCGACATTTAGTTGATAATTTGCACATTTGTATCCTTAACAGATGACAAATATGTATTAACAGTAAATATTTGTACTACACATTGGCTGAGTAAAGTATTACCTTCCACAAATCTTTCCATTCATGGCTCGAAACTAGCATCAACGCAATGACGCGTATGATTCATACCGACGCAAGCTAAATATATAATACCTTGTAAGTTATAATACTAAGTATTCCGTGTCATAGATTCCGTGGATGACGTCACTATCCAACCACTTCCGGACGATGGTGCATCAATTCAACCACATGTAGAGAACTCAGCTGGGAACAAGCATTCCACTGGACGCAGGAGGTGTGTTGGTTATTATAAAAATTCGTATAGGCCATTCCGATAGAATATAGGTGAATAGATGATGATAGGGTATTTTAAGGCTGTAGATTATGATAGATTTTAGGGGTGTTTCAGTTAGCATACGGACTTTTAAATGTGTGTCAACAATGAATGAATACATTTTGTTCAGAAAAGGAATTATTAGAGGAACTATTTCATAGATGTTTACATTCATCCAAAGTTAATCCAAAATTTCTATTTGTTTGCGACGACCGTTTGAGAGTAGTTGTTTACATTGCGTATATGAGATTCCTAACCGTTCTTACTCAATATTCTTAGGATTAAAAATAAGAAAGTTATATCTACATTTCAGTAATTACACCCCGGCCAAGACTACAATGGATGCAGAAGCGCAGAATAAAAGAAACAGGAAGAAGGACGGTAATTAATCGTTCATTTGTTACCACGGTAGTTTGTAGTTACCAATCTTTGCAGTCCCTGAATCGACCCCATTACTGACTTACAGAGCCTCCAACGACCCTCAATCGGTTACGCAGTTAAATAATATAAATATTGCCATATTATCATTAGTTCTTAATTCAACATGTTTTGTAGAAACATGTGCTGCCATTCAGCATAGACCAGCGGTTCTCAAACTGGGGTCCGCGGTTTCAGGGGGACCGCGAAGGGGTGGCTCACTCAGTACAATTTTTTCAATGTTGGCTAAATGTCCACCCCTGCAAATATTGGCTAAATTTCCGTTGGCTAAATGTCCGTTGGCTAAGCGTCCACTGGCTAAATGTCCTTTGGATAAACGTCCGGATACCGTTTCAGTAGATTAAGGTTTCCATTTTTTGAATATATAATTGTTTGCCAAAAATGTTTTGTTTCAGTTCGGCTACATGTTAATTATAGTTAATTTAATGGGGGTCCCCGAGCCATCTAAAAGATTGTAAAGAGACCGCCACGCATTAATCTTAAAATAGTTTGAGAACCACTGGTATAGACTGAACTGTTTAAATAAAAGACTCCCGGGCTCCATATCGACCACTTAAGAAGCTCATGTATTAGACCATAACATTGGGGAATTTAGTGGATGAGAATCAGCTACAGTCCTTTTACAATCAGATACACACAGTTGGAGCAGGTGTGGTGCTAAGTCAAAACCTGTAATGCAAACCCTCCAATGCCAGAACGTCCCATGCAATGTCCAATTGACAATAAGTATATTAGAGATTTCGTCATGTGGATATCCTATACATTGCACGTTTTTACTTAACACCGTTGGAGCACAACTGATAATGCGCTTATTAGAACATCCTTTACCTCATGCTCGATAAAATAATTTCATTCACTTTGTTGTCACAGATTGTCCGTGCGAGTGCAGATACGCGGTTCCTCTCATGTCGGTTGCTGTTGTCATCTGCATTGTTGCATTTATGTTCCTTGTCATCGCTTTTGTTTATTTGGGTGAGTTGAACTTACTCTTGTTAAAATATTTTAGCTGTGGTGATCTTCCATATATATCTAGTTTGTTCTCCCCTTATTATATCACTCCCCTCCTATATCACTTTCTAATCATTATTTTATGAAAAGTATAACCTGCCTAACGCATGGAACTAGGTAATTCACTCGGCCAGTCATGTGAAGACCCACCACTTATGAGATATAGAAATATAAGATCGCAAATTTATATAAAAAGACATTTTCCCTAACTTTCTTGTCTAAGTTCTAATGATCACACTATGAACTTTATGTCATTATTATATCATAGGTTTGCAGAATGAAAAATACCTTGAATCAGTCAACAATGGGATCGGATCTTCGTTTGGGAACTCAACAAACAGCGGTGGTGGGAGCGGCAGCGGAATGTAGGCGGTTTTGGCGAATCAACGCCATCTCGCGGATATATATTAACTACGCTGTCATTGAAGAATTGAACTGCCATTTTGGCCTATATCGTTTTTCTGTTATAAGAAATGAGGACTGTGATGGCCACGCCTTTAAATTAATCCCCTTGAACACTCGCACAGAGCGCCCAATTATTGACTTAATTTAGTGAGATGTCTATAAAAAGTTTAGAATCTCTTGTATAAACTGTGAACAGCCTTTTTCTGTAGGTGACATGGTCAGTTAAGAATCGCATGGGGTCTCCTCAACCATGGCATGTCACATTGTCACAGTGCCGTGTCACACAATGTGCCATGTCACATTGATAATGTGAACTTTTTTCACATATTTTCATTTTAGAAGTTATTCAACTGAAATTACATTTCTTTTTGTTATTTATCTTAAATGTTCCTCTAATCATGTTTATATTATATCTTTATTCATTTAGCTGAATAAGCTTAAGCTTAAATCAGATATTTTAATTTCTTCTGTTTATGTTATACTATATGACCATTCCAAATATGTTGCACTTTTCTTCATTAAATTTAATATTAGTTCAAATTTAAAGAAGTTTCATGTTTAGAGATAAAGGTAGAGTAGAATTAACCTCTCAACTCGGTGATGCAGTTGGATGCATGGCTCGTACATGCTAGTGAGTCTGTGTGTATGCTTTGAGTGACAACAGTCTTGTCTCTGGTAGATATTTTTGAGGATGTTGTTCATGCTGATTATCTGAGGAATACTCTTTTCTTCTCAATGGACTTTCATTTCACGTTCGTTTTAAAACTTCTCACTGCTTGACTAAAATCCTGACTTGTTGTCGAATTTTGAAAACTGGCTGTCCTAAATCTGAATTTATTCTGATATTGTATTGGTTAGGGTTATGAAAGGAGGAGTGTTAGGATTAAGTATTTAATATTTTTTGGGTGCGGTGAATCACTGTAGTAAAAGTCGGGCGAGTCAGGCTGTCATGATTCCAGTCACTCACTTCTCGTATCCGGATTGCCACAGAACAATTCGTCACAGTTAAAGACACAAGTTGATTTGAAACACGCATAACAAGACACAGGCAGTTAGGAGTTATATCCATGTCAGATTACGCCTATTTGTGTCCAAGAACTACAAATTCTGCCAGTTTCATATGATTTGTGTCAAATTGTCCAAAAAGTTTAACTATCTATCTACCTCGATTCTCCACTCACAAAATGAGCATATTCACCGATCTCTGAGGTAGAGAGAAACAGGACTTTGACTAAGTTGTTGTTCGTTTAATATCGTACAAAAAAGAAGACTTGAGAATTGAAAAATACAATGAAGAATACATAGGCAGACATGGAAAAATAATACATTTCATAGAAAAAGAAATGGAATCAAAATTAAGTACAGAACAAATCAAGTTCAGCAGTTTACAATTCACCAAGAAATAATAGTGACGTCATAAAAATGACGTCATAGAATTACGATATACTTAAAGTAACAAATACAAACTACATGTGAAAGCACATTGTAAATCTCCTTATTGGGTAATAGAGAACACTTATGACGCTTATGACGTAACAATTAAAATGACGACATAATTGAAGAAGATACTTATTATTGCACATAGTACACTTTTTTAAATAATAACATTTCACTTTTCATGTTTGTGAAACCTTTGTTTGCATTAAAACCTGTCTAAAGATTTATTTTGAATGGAAACTAAGTAGGCATGAACACAATTCCCTTCGAAATTGTGAAATTTTCTTCAAAAATTAAACCCGAAAGTTCGACTCTGAAAAATCCCTTCGTCTCTACGATAGAGCTTAAACCCGTGTAAAATGTAAATTACCATTGTCTGCTATTGACATTGATTAATCAAATCATATTTTCATCAGCGTCTTGCACTGCTGACATAACGTTTCATACAATCTCAAGGCCCATCTCTACTTCTGATATTTTTCAAATGAAAGTCTTCTTAAAATGAATTTTCAAATGTAACTGTTAAGATTATGTTCACGTGTCGGAATACATGACGTCATCGAGGAGTTCTTGAAGAAAATTTGCTACGCGGTTGACTCAGAGCAATTGAAAGATCTTGAATAATAAGAAGGAATGGAACACGGAAAAAAATCAAAATCATAAATAAAATGGAAAAACTTGCACAATGTACAAAATACTGTTAACTGTTCAAAAGGATGACGTAATAGGGTAATGATGTCACAATTCTTGTGTCTAAATTCTTCTATTTTTCTTAATTCTCCTATTTTTCTGTTTTATGGCGCGAGTTCAATATACCGCCTTAGATTTAGTAAACTCCCGCCCTAGAATTAGTGTTTTGATGATTCCGATGACTGCTTAACCCCTTGATGTACATTACTTCACCCGGAGCAGCTTCTCGTCTCACATACTAGTCAATGGCTTAGTA
This sequence comes from Boltenia villosa, assembly GCA_031471845.1. NCBI lineage: Eukaryota > Metazoa > Chordata > Ascidiacea > Stolidobranchia > Pyuridae > Boltenia > Boltenia villosa. The sequence continues at coordinate 8,189 of JAUELA010149021.1, read as the reverse complement.
CTTAAGAGGGTTAAACAGCATCATCTTCCATTTGAATAGAGATCAAATGATCGAAGATAGGTGGCGATCGCTTGGTGGCAGAAAATGTATTCGTCCTGTGTTGATAGAAATAAAATATAATTATTCACTAGAATTACACCTATGTATGATTTGCCTGGGTTAGGACTACACTGCATGAAAGAGATTGATTGGCGAAGGAAACATATTGATTGGTTGATGTATCATATTTACCCTCGGATTCACCGGAAAGCCGTAGCTGGCTTATACATGGATGCATGATGCGACCATGCCGGCTTGCGAGCCTGCTGAACTTAGATCAGCTATTCATGTCTTTAACTACTGAGACGTTGATCACAAGATAATATGATTATTCACTAGAATTATCCCTATGTATGATTTGCCTGGAGTTAGGAGTACGCAGCACAAAAGAGATTGATTGGCGAAGGGAACATCATACCAGCTCGCGTCTTTGACTACTGAGACGCTCATCACAAGATATTCAATTTTATTAAACAGTGATGAGTGGAGTCTGGGACAAAATCAATGACGTCACGAGCGTGAATATTATTTATATGCCATGTTCACCCTTAGCCTTGACGTGAGTAAGTGACTGGGGACGTTGAACTCCTTGCCGGTACAGAGCGGTTTCACGTGACCTTGGTCACGGCTTTCCTCCGCTATCTAAGTTCAACATGCTCACAAGCCGGCATGGCATGGTCGCACCATGCGTCCATGTATAAGCCCGTTACGGCGCTCCGGTGAATCCGAGGGTAAATATGATACATCAATTATTTGATCGTTCTTTCGAACTTGCCGATTTAAAAGACTTGCCGATTTAAAAGGAGAATTAGTCGAATTGTTGAGATCATCTCAAACCCCATCTGAGAATTTGAAGGAAATGCGGAGCTGTGACACGTGTCCAGTATATTTAGAATTGAAAAATTTGCATTGTGATCATATAAACACGAAAGAACGTAATAATGAAAATGGGGAAATTCTCACCACTGTTCTGACCATACATGGCCTGCAGTCTCTCAGATCCTTCACAGTTCTGAAAACATCGACTTTATTTTCGCATTTCAAGCGCTGCACTATGTTCACAATTCCACAGAACGCTCCAGTGCGCCCGGCACCGTCACTGAAAAATAAATCACGAGATAAAATTTTGCACCACGTGTGAAATTAATCGAATCGTCGTGGGTAAAAGATAAAATATATTAATAAAGATATGGAAATTTATTTCGCTGTTAATTTAAAATAATTGAACTGTCAGAAATTCACTTCAGAATTTAGACAGACAGTAACGCATGTCGAATAAAATTCAAATCTATTTTTGCTGCTCTCTATGATGTTAAGGCAGGGGTGGGCAAACTACGGCCCGAGAGGTCTCTTGTGCGGCCAATTTGTGTGGTGCATACATTTTCGCACAGAAAAACTCGTTTAACGAGACTACAATGAGATTTCGCAGCCATGCTTAAAACGCAAACACATTTGCATGAATAATAATTGCGTTTTTGTGTGGAAATAACATTTAGTGGATTTAGTTTTTGTTGAATGCGGCCCGCGAGAGGTTCACAGAAGTTCCATGCGAGCGGAGAAAAAAAAAGTTTGCCCGCCCCTGTGCTGAGGGTTCAAAATTTGATCAACTCTCTTCGATTTCTATGGTTAACCCTCGATTTCTGTGAATATCATAGCAAAAATCAGGCACTAATCTAAGAATGGAAAAGATAATCACCTGCAGTGTACGAGAACTTTGCCGCTTTCTGGGACCCTGTTGTGTTTGTCTACCATGGCAACAATCTCCAGCACGGTAGCGTCACCTTGCGGTGGTGGTTGTTGATGCTCTTCCCAGTCACTGTAGTGAAGATGGGTGATAGAACGACCGAGCTGAAATATTAAAGATTCAATTAACAATAGTAGCGAGAAAATTGAGAAACTGTACCGTTTAAAAACAAGTAAGTAGAAAATCTATGATGTATACACTTCAAATGAACGACTGTACACTTCGGATGCAAAAAGCGCCGCGGTTTCGAAAAACCTTGATTAAATCAGCGTATTTAATATTTACAGAGTTTTTTGAAAACATAATATTTGATTGAAAACCGTAGTGTGAAAAGTACGGTAGATCTCCGGTAGAATTGTTTAAAAATCCCTTATTTAGAAAGTGAAACTACGAAAATGCTGATTTGCAAAGTAAACCTGCAAAGTAAGCACCATATAGTGGCATGAAGTCGATCGATTGTTTATGATCATCTAACAGCAATACTCACCTTGTCTCGATCACCTGTCAGTATGGTAAGTATCGTCTCGAAGTAATCGCCATGGTCCAGCGATTCCTCATGCTTTATTGTGATGTCACCGAACTCCATCACATCCGAATCAGGCCAGTACTGGGGGCAGAGTTCCTGAGAAAAATAGATATATTATTTCGTTTAAGTTCGAAAAATTTTAATATTAATCATCAACGGTTTATTCTAATTGTAGAGTTTCGTAATTCGAGATTCGGTTAGAAAATAGGGATTCGAAACTCACAATATCATTCTTCATCTGGGGCGTGAGCATGACGATGCACGTGACATTGTTGTCAATTATGACGCGCCAAAAATCTTCCAACGTGTGAGGGAGAGGATCTTGAGCCGCGATCAGTTGTACTGTGTCGTCATAACCCTGAAAATGAAACAATAGAATTTATTCAAAAAATACATTACATAGTCTCTATGGTTGATTTACTACAATGGCCCGAAATTTCACTTCAGTTGTTTGGAGCAACAGAGTTTACAACTCGCCCTGATTCGACTATTACATCGTAGGCATTCAAACATGCAATAATAAGTAAAATGTTTGAGGCTAGAGTTGGGGAAAAGAAATCTCTAATGCAGGGGTTCTTAACCGAGGGTATTCATACCCTTTGGGGGTATGGGAACCAGCTGCTGGGGGTATGGGACTTGGACGTTGCAATATTAACTAGCATATATCCACATGTTATCCACATCTATAGTAAAATCAAGTTATTGACATCTTTGGAATTCATACTGTCAACTAATAAGACTGATTATTTCGACAGTCAAGTGAAGGCAGTATGGGACCATATTGGAGGTCTGGAAGCATCTAAAGCAGTGTTTCTCAAAGTGGACCGTACCACCCCCCTGGGGGCGTTGAGGAAGTGCAAGGGGGCGGTAGGATGTTCCGTCTTGAATGGGGGGCGTTGAAAGTACAGAAGGGGGCGTTGAGGGTGCTGAATCCATTTCCTTATGTTCGTGCAAGTGACACTAATCTCGTAATTCGAGAAGACTTATATTGCTGTAAAAAACGACTTTGAATTGAACCCTCTCTTCAAAAAATCGTACATGGATTTTTAGTTGCAGAAAGAAATTCCTGAAAGATTTCCAAATTGTGGGAGGCAATTAAACTTTACTTCCTTGCTTTCACATCATCTTACATGGCTGAACGCGGATTTAGTGCAGTTTCTGAACTTCTTACTAAGCAAAGGAATCGCTTGCAAATTGTAAAATGGGGAGATTTGAGACTACTTCTAAGCAGCATCGATCCTAGAGTGAGTGAATTAGTCACGAAACACCAATGTGAGCGTATTAAATTATTGCACCATTATTATTGCACCATTGAAACTCATTTATATGTAATAAATCTTGCAATTTGTAATATATATTTATATAGGGGGCGGTGGAAAATCAAATTGTGTCCTAGGGGACGGTAGTTAAAAAAAGTTTGAGAAACACTGATCGAAAGGTTAAGAACCTATGCTTCAATATATCCGAAAATGTAGGTCCTGGAGTCAACTGCGCGGGTGTTTTTGATATGTTAGCTTAGAGCTATTTTAAGGAGTGTTATTAAAGTAACCAAGAACACCACAAAAAATTACCTACCAGTAAAGTTGAAGCGTTGACATAAGGTGGTCTCATCTCTGTCGGACGCATGCGCACGAATATTTGACTGTGTTCGTCTGTAAAAAGAAATTATAATGTTAAATATTGGAAGACGCTCATTTACGCTTGTAAAATGAAGTCTCACAAAAGCAAAAGCATGTATAAACTGTAGATAGTACTTCATCTAAGTTTGTTACTTTTCTTACATTTTGCATCAAATTCCATCAGGAAACCAATATTGACATATATTTAAATCTCAAGTGTAATAAAACGTACTTACAGGGAATAATTTTGTCGTTCCTGTTTTTGCTCATATTTTGTTGCAGCGAACCCGAACCGAACCTCGCGTTCTGTGGAGGTACGAGAGATAGAACTTCGAACTGAGATTCGAATCCAGATTTTCCGGTTTCTTCGTTAACGCTGCAAAAATAAGGAATAAAATTCATTATTTCTATCAGTGGCGCATTAGTTCTAATCAGAGAACAAGAAATAATCTGAGAGTTTTAGTAATAAAGATATAAATTAAAATATTGTATTCTGTTTTAAAAGGAGATGAAATCTTTTATTGTGCGAAATTGCTATTCCTGCAATTTATTCCTTAAAAGTGAATGAGTCCTGTTGTAAAAGTGGGGTATATTTTATTATGTGATTGTCAGGAAAAGAAATCTTAAGAAAAAACATGTGTCTCTCAATAGCACTATAGCGAATTATTGGATACATGGACATCTACTTTATACACCTCTCTTGGAATTGCTTTAAATTCAGAAATTAGAGAAGTTAAACATTCAAAATTGAGAAGCAAACTCTTACATCTCTAATTCTCTTATTCTGTCTTCAAACTCTGCTACGCCACAGTCGGTCTCTCCTTGATAATATTTCTCTAAGATTAACTTGTGGAGGAGAACGTATTGGTCCTGAAATTTGAAGAGTTTGCAATTAATTATTTCGCATTTTGGGTTTATTTTCATTCGAATAAATATACATTGTGACGTCACATACCATGCTCTGTACCATATCTGTTCGATTCTTCCTCATTGTGACGACACTTTCATGAATGTCAACTCGTTTCTCTGCTGCAAGTTGATCGAGAAGAATATCAAGTCCGATCAACGTCCCTGAGCGTCCAACTCCGGCACTAAATAGAATTGATTGGGGTGGTGTTATATTTAGAAAGTACGATGGTGCTATTAGCATAGACAGTGAAACTGGAACACTTCCAGACTGGGCCTCGGGGGCCAAGGGAGCCATAATCATCATAGAGGGAGTATACAGATGGGGAAGGGAAGGGCTCCGAAATATATTCTGTACCCCCTAATACAATTCCTCTCAGAGGCAGTGTTACCATTAACGTCAGCTCTCTTGTAATCTCACCTACAATGCACCAGTATAGGAGCCTCACTATCTGGCGGCTGTAATTCATTCATCTTATTGTACAGTCGAACTATGGCGGATGTGGTTTTGGGAACACCGTGATCGGGCCATCCCATGCATTGAAGATGAATGATCCGACGAACGCAAGGATTCTGTTCAGAAATAAGATAGATATTAAACCTGAAAGCCTAAGCAGTGTTATTTCTATAACTTTAGAATAAAAACACAACGGAACGAAGTATTTTGAAGATATTTTTTTTTTATATAATAGCTGTATAGTAATATGGATATTATGAGCTAATACAAGGCAATAAGGGTATCCATAATCAGTCAATATGACTAATCAGGATACTGAAGCGTTTCAAAGCGAGAAGAAGGCATGTTAGGAACCAGGGGAATAACGTTAACAGCCTTCCTTTTTGAAATATTTCACAAATTCACAGGCGAATGAAGATTCTTCTGTACTTGAGCCTTAATTCTCTTCACAATTAGTGTTGTTTTAAATATACACAGCTTTCTCTATTATGATGCAACTATGTGTTATATGTAACGCAATTACGCACGTTGAGATATTTTCTTCAATTCGAAATTTGGAAATCACAATTAGTGTTGTCTTAAATATCTACAGCTTTCTCTATTATGATGCAACTATGTATTATATCACGTGTAACGCATATGATCACGAATTATTCATCTTTATTGTGACGTTTTATTCTATTCAAACTTTGGAAAGAACGAAAATATAAAACTAGGTGATGTCGGGCCGTGGTTTGCGGACTCGTTATATCTCATTATCAATCAACTCACCTCAACCTTCTCCTGCGCCTCTTGTTCCTGCTCATTCTCCTCCACCTCCTCATTTTTCTCCTCCTTCGTCTCACTCTCAATCTTCTCATCCATATGATGAACCTTCAATGTTCGCTGACGATAGCCGCCGTATGACGTCACAGTCTCTGTTTCAACATGGATTCGACCGTACTCTTTAGCTCCCTCTTCCGGAAAATAATGTTCACATTTTTGCTGAAAAAAACACAGAAAGTCAAGTCAAAGCCGTGATGCACGATCCAATGGACCAATCACGGACGAGTGTTCTTACCTTTCCACTCTCCCGAAAGTCCGTTACCATGACAATGAGAGAGCATTCTTGCTCCCAGACCATTCGCCAGAAATCGTTCACAGTGTTTGGTTTCGGTCCCTGAGTGGCGATAAATTTCCGCTTTTGAGTGTAACCCTGAGAAAAAATATTACAATCGATTCATTGTATTGTTCAATACGGCCTACCCTATCAATATCAAAGTTCACTGGAAAAACATAATGAGCTGCTATTAAACATAGCTGATAATGAAAGAGGTGACGTCATATAAAACATGACTCCGTAAAATGACGTCATAGAAACTTGAAGAAACTTGAAAAAAAAAAAGTTTTAAATCCGCAAAATAAATTCGCTCGTGTCAGACTCCTACTCCTTATTTGCTTTCAATACTTAATACATCAATATACGTCATTACATCATGACGTCATACAAATTTTAAGAACTACACAAACAGAAAAACCTTAGTTGACCAACCCTTACTTACATCAATATAAGAAGCGTTGATATAATCAGAGAACGGATCGTCGTCCATGCGTTGCAAGGTAACTCTACTCTTGTCAACTAAAAAACAAAAGTCAATAAACTTATGATACAAAGAAAGAGACGATATTCCCTCGAGAACTACCAACAAGCAATCTCAGCTGCTTTCCATACTTACATGTAACGATGTTCTTGTATCGATTCTTTTCCTTGTTTTGTGGAAGCTTTGCATATTCACAGCTGGGAGCATTCTTGGATACGAAGGAGGAAAGAGCCTGAAAGTGAATATTACGAGTTTAAACTTCGGACAGAACTAATGTGAATACTATTCATCGTATTTTAAGGTATCTCCGTAATGGTGGATTATAGCAGAAAACTTGTGTCGAAATTTATATTATTTCACGTCAAATATAATACATTTACTTCAAATAAATTCGAAATGATTTATATGAAGACATTTAAACTCATGCTGGATGGTGTGGGTTCAGAACAAGTTGGATTTCAACCGAATTTGGTATTTTATTTAGGTATGACGAAACATGCCACAAGCCTGATAAAATATATTCTCTAAATGTCAAAACATTTTCCATTCAAAGATAATCCCCAGATGCTAACAGGCTGATTATCATACAATGGATATCAAAATACTGACATTAATATGTGATATTTAATACAGTTTAAGTTCTGCATACATTCATCTGCCAAAATAATCTACCACAGTAAGTACAGCACAGAGAAACAAACTACCTTCATCTCTTCCCTGAACAGTCGATCTTCATCGGCGTGCTTGGTCGTGTAAACTGCACGCAGATCTTCGATAGCTATAGACATGTCCGGTCGTTCATTCGTTTTCTCTTTGATGCTTTCTTCGCTACTGGCAACTGGAATGGGCTCAGTGACGTCACAAACGCCATTATTCATTGTCTCATTGTTACAAACATCCAGGTTTTTACAGCTGCCCAGTTTGGCTTTGCTTTCTGTAAAATAAATTTGTGGAAATTGAATCAAAATTTGAGCACTCGCAAGAACCAAGTGCACGCGAAAATACTTAAGAAACGAGTGCACGTGTGTTTGTGTGATAGAACGGAGTGTGGGGAACGCTTGAAAAGACTAAAGGCTGGACAATTACGTACAAATTCCATTGTCCTGCTTATTCAAACATTTTCAAATTCCTTCCTCATTCCTAAATACGAAATCTTTTTATAGATGTGGGTGGGGCGTCGTTGCGGCGGTTTGAAATAAAAATAATTGCGCTTTGTACATAATCATGAATTATTATTTTGCTTTGTTGGCCATTATCCAACCCATAACATTATTACGTTTAACAATGCCAAGGAATGCTCAATCGTTACCTCACAATC
>JAUELA010149020.1:0-23670 GCA_031471845.1 Boltenia villosa | reverse complement strand
CAAATTTACATTTCAGGATCAATACGTACTTGTCCACAAAATGCTTCTTGACTCCTATCTACTTGGAGCAAATGAAAGTGTGAGAAACGAAGGACTAGACAAGTTTAATGAAGAAGTGAAATAGAACTACGTATCAATGTAAAACCTCTATTAATCAATAACTGATTTAATTTCTGATTAAAATATCATAATAAAAACAAATTTTAAGTGAACAGCAGATAGACATCTAACGTTATTGTTCTATCCGAAACTCTAGTGGCGAAACTCCCATTTCTATGATGTATTCTACTATATGATTGATATTTTCATATTCACTTTAATTATTTTAATTGTCTCCTTGAACTTTGCAAGGTATTATTTAGCTGTTACCTTAACTTTTATGATTACTTTATTATTATGCTCATATGTTTGTGGGTGAATTTGAAATCATGCTTATATATTAAATATGATATATGTTAATTATCTTATTTTAAAAATGTACGAATACTGTAATGTGTAAATAATTGTAACTTCCTGTTTCGAATCATTTCACGAATCTGTTTGATCAAATATGCAATAAATTTCTTTATTTTAGGTCAAAAATCATCTTTTGGGTCAAAAATCATCGTTTGGTAAGCATTCAGATTTCAGTTTCGCAGGTACTTGATGAAATAATAACAGATGAAATTCGGTTATAATATTATAGTACGCCGTTCTTGATAGTTTTGAGAGAAATTAGAGAGAGAGAGAGAGAGAGAGAGAGACAAACAGGACAATCACAACGTTTGGCAGGATCATGAAATATTTTCGAGGTTGGCAATTAAAATTAAGCAAGGAGGTGTAGGACGGTACCAATAGCAATATTCTCTCCAAATGAGTGTTCTGTAATATGGCATAAATTTTCGGTAGGTGGTGACAAAGAGTAATATGGTTTCCATCATCTTTGAGAAATCTCCTGCTTCCCAGACTTTTCCATGTATGCGAACCCTTCGTAGAGTGATATAGAGTAATCATGAATATTTCCTATTACCTGCATTAGATGGGAATCTTCACTTTGAAGTGTATTTGTAATAAAATCATGTGTTCTTGGACAATAACGATTTAGAAGTAACAATCAATCATAACTTTGCCGCTTACCTCTACGAAGTGGACGCCCAAGGATTTGCGAACCAGACTTCGGGATCAACATCAACGATAACATAGCTCATCTGAATAAACAGTAAAATGGATGAATCCTACCCAAATCTTACCTTCAATATCAAATCATACACCATACGTCACTGCTGTCATTGTTCATAATCATATTCAGACTGTATTTTCTTAAATTGCAATAAAGGATGCATTAGTGGGAGAATGACCGAGTGGGAGTTGTTGTGGTTTCGACCTCATCAACTCAGGAAATAACGCACTCTCCATCATTATTGCTATACCACAGCAAGAATATGATACTAACGCCTGCTCCTAATTGCGCCGTATTTGTTTCTTTAATACTCTTATTTATTATTTTTACAACTTAGAGTTCGATGCTCTTAAGGAGCATAGTATTCACGCAATGCATATTGTAGCATGTGTCAGTTAGTATCAAGGCTCAGGCAGCAACAGTTGTGGTCTAACTGCAAGTCATCAGTTCAGGGAGCATTAGTGTGCTTTTCCGAGTTCTACAGTGTTAGATAATAAGTAGTGTTATATAATAAGATTAGACATAAACACAACCAGTTTCGATCAGCTGTTTTTTTAATCTAAAATCTAGGATATCATTCTGGCTTGAACATAAACTAGGATTAAGTTGATTTCTCCTTGAAGTAACAATCATACAGTATTGAAAGCAATCTCAATCAATCTCTCGATGAAGAAATTTCAAGATTATCTGATCATCGGCTTGGCGATATTCACACTTGTCGCAAAAAGTATGCAACAAAGTAAGTAAATTACACAAAATGCATGTTGTACTTTGAGGTATAGTTTTTAGGCACATCAAGTTTTTTCGTAGGCAGTTATGTTAATTAGCTCATAAAAAATATATATCTACAAACCAAACTGAATACCTCAATAGAGCCAGTCTTGCGTATTCTTAGAGGTTAGGCCAGGGGTGGGCAAACTACGGCGCGAGGGCCACACTCGGCCACCCTCGTCTTTTTGTGAGGCCCGCGAACTTTCTCGCAAAGCGATGACAATTTGTGTGGTCCAGACATTTTCACATAGAAAAACGCGTTTAACGAGACAACAATGAGATTTTGCAGCCATGCAACGGATGATAACGATGGGCGAAGTATTATTTTCAAGTATTTTAACTGCTCAACGCTGTCAATGCTATTCAAGGGAAATACCTACTATTATGCTACGGCCCGCGGAGAAAACGTTTGCCCACAGCTGTGTTAGTTTATCAATAAATAATTTCCTTGCATTAGCCAATAGGGTACTTCCTATAGGTTAATAAGAATCATATTTCGTGTTTTGAACACTGAAGCTTGAGATTCTAGCTCACCAATTGACTATAATATTAGACATTAAACCCTATTAAATATACATAGGAATACGTCTTGAGGCGCATTATATTACAAACATATTATTTTCAGTTTTATTAAAATTCTCATATACAATACTTATCTATATTCTGTTTACTTCATAGCACCATCCGCGACTGTACGTACCGACACATACGAACTGACGATTTTCACGTCTACTAGAACTTTCGACCAAGCTAAACAAGCATGTGAATCACGAGGAACTCATCTGGTCAAGATTGATGAAAAATCAGTTACGGACAAGATTGAGGCCCACACTACTCGGTAACGTATATTTGATGTTGTTGGATGATTTAACTCTGATGTAAATAATTCTCTGTTCCCATTTTAAAAGCCCTACTGGAGGAAGCCATGGGTATTGGATCGGTGCATTCTACAACTCTTCAACAGGAACTTGGGCGTGGCAGGATGGATCAAGAGTGAATTTGAAAGATGAAGGTTACAATAAATGGTAAATATTAGGTATTCTAATAAATATCCTATTAATTATGATTTAGCTTGAGAGATGAATCCAATTTGTTACTTTGGGATTGGAAAGAATAAAATCGTTCTTAGTATGAAGAAAAAATTCACACTATTTAATAAAAAGCTATTTCCAGTAGATTAGTTTTCTTGTTATATTCCTCCCAATTCCTCATACACTTCTTTATATTGATCCATCCATTCTTTATATTCCTTAATCCACATGAATTTAGTTTCATCTCGTTTTACAAGTAATGTAATAAATTTAGGTGGATAAATCGATCATTAAGCATGTTACATACGTAAAATACAGTTAAACTATGAATGAATCTCAAATCTGAAACAATATTTATATTTTCTAGGAGAAAAAATGAACCCAACAACTTTGACACAGAGCATTGCGTTATCATAGGACGGAGTGGATATGATTGGAATAACATAGTTTGTTCAGACTACTTGTACTACATTTGTCAGCGAGGTATGTGAGACAGCATGAGATTAAAGTTGATTCAATCTTGCAAACATATACCTACATGGTCGAACGGACTGAAGATATTTGGTTCAAACTTTTAAATATATAAGCCTAATTGAATCATTTCGGACGGAAGAATTATAATCACAAATTCATTGATTTTATTATTTTGTTGCAGAACTGTGCACTCCAACTATTGAGTCCATCGATCCCCAATCATGTAATTCAAGTCTTCTTGTTCGATGGAATCCAAGTTCAGTTGGAGTTGGTCAAAATCACAGGTTAGAATATATATTGAATTTTTTGTCGAAGCTGTAACTTGAAAATGGTTTCAAGTCAAAACATTCAATGCTCCCTTTTTTCAAGCCCTTTTCGTGCAACATTTGATACATTGGACATTTAGTTCTCCGACATTTTTTGGCATGTTTGAATTGAACGTTTTTCCATTGGACGTTTATGAATTGTACGTTTTTGAATTGGACGTTTTTGAATTGGGGATTTTTACATTGGACGGATGCTTTTACTTTTCACCGTTATTATCGCGGATTTTAACCACTAATATGGGTTAGAACGTGATAATTAAACCTGTAACTAATATTTGTATACTATTCAAGTACTCAAATCATGACCTAACCCTAACACAACTCATGATATAACCCTGAACAATTCAATGTTAGAATCAATTCAGATTTAGGACAGTCAATTTTTGAAATGCGAAAGACAATTTTTAGGAACACTGCAGGCAAGTCAAGCCATTCAGAATTTTAGTCAAGCAGTAATAATTAACTATATTGTATATTGCAACGCAATATATTTCGCCTACATTTTACAAGTATTAGTGAAATCATCAAGTAGCCGGTCTGAAAATCTTTTATTTGTATTGTGTATGTAGATGTGGATTTTTTCCGTGATTTTTTTCTGGGATGATCAGGCGCATCATCATTTTAACCAGATTTATTGCGTGTTAATAATAGAATGATTTCAGCACACAACTCCTTTTTCATTCAAATCTATTTTAGCACGAAACATTATAATATTTTTCAGGATCTCGGCATCATTGGGAACAACAACAGGGGAGGAAACCTTTCAAACAAACATTCGTCCTGATACAGATGCAACTCAAGAACTGATGATTAATAATCTTACATCATCAACAAATTACACCATAAAGGTAAAAATGAATGATTGATTACTTATTTAATAGGGCGGTGCAGGGCTGGATTAACAAATAAATAAACCCCTAAGCATTTGGCGGCATGCGACACCGTCACCATATCATATTTGTACCCTCGGAACTTACTATCAATGTTCACCGACTCTATTTCCTTCGACTCGGTTGGTTTAAGTCAATCCGGCCTAGTGAATTACACTGTCACTGCATTGTCTGATATATATCTGCGTTTTACTTCAGCCTAGTTCTATTTATACACACCAACAGTATCATTAGAAATAGCGGTATCGTGGATACATTTGGTTTCCATTTCGGCTCCCTAAACCAAAACATTGAGGTTAAGGAATAATCCTATCCGACTGAGGCGATACTTTTCAATAATCCAGTTCAACTTATATTGTTTAGATTATCGGATGCAGTGATCAAACAACTGAGATGAAAAAAGTGACAGCAAATGCAGTAACTGGTGGAATCCCGAAAGCTGTTACTTCGCCTGTGGTGAACGAGAACTGCACGATATCTTGGTCATGGCCAGAAATAACAAACAGAAGCATAATAAGTGGATTTCAGGTAAGAGGATATAATCGTAGGAATATCAGATATCTCCAGCCTGGCGTATGCTATCTAATCAGAATCAATTTTAATGCTAATATGGTTCAATATGTGGAATTGATGTATTATAATTAGATGATTGCATTACCTTGAAGTACAATAACAAAAGATACAAACCATATACCATCGCCAATTACAGTGGTTGAAATTCATGAAATACTAATTAAAAGAACGTAAGTCAGAAAGAACAAAACATGTAACGAACATAATCTTTATTATTTCATTTATTATTTTAGATCTTAAGTAAGATTTTACAGGGAAGAGTCTCGTCACAATAAAAACATTGATTCATATTTGTTTAGTGTCATGAAACTAATGCATGTTTTGACAGAAAACACAAATGTTATCTTTTAGTATTATTGTAGTGAATTCATTTGTTAAAGTTTCAATCACAAGGCTTGGTATAATATCACATTTTCTCCATTGTATGCTCACCTGTTCTGATTGTGAAACTATGGCGTTGTTAATATCTTATGTACTCATGAAACTTGCTGAAAACACGATTAAAATAATCCCACCATTAAATTTCAGAGGGTAAAATTTCAGGGGAAAGATACGGTATTACTTAACACATTGCGACACAAATTTTCCTAAAACAGCCAATTGAATTGTGGACCTATCTCCTTACATATCATTCACTGTTAAATGTTTTTATTTTATTTTCAAGCTGACGGTCACTTCTTCCCTGGTGCTCACATCTCATCTGACTGATGTACCAACAAATCAAATCCAAGTCATTGAAGTTTCAGCATCAACTTTGTCTCATTCGATCTCGAGTCTTCCCAATAGAAATTACTCCGCGAAATTGCAAGCTCGCGCATGCGCAGGACTGGGACCAATGGCAGATGCTGCTGGAAGTTGCGTCACTCCTGTAGAAGGTAAAATTTTACATTAAGACTATAATAGTCGGCTTAGAAATTTGTCTCATAGTTTGTTCAATACACATAACTTCCTCTCTCTTTGAAATATGCTTCATGGTAAAATTCAGCCATCTTGTTGTAGTTATAGGGGTTCGTAACCACCGGCCTATTTCAACAGTAGTGAAGTCATATATTTCCAAATTTGTATCCAAATTCCTTGTTCCAATTTCCAATCATTATTTAATTGTCGAACTAAAATGTATAATATTTAATATCTTTGCACAACAGCGCCTTCGGAATTATCAGCTCCAGCAGTTTCAAGCAATATGAATGAGGACGGAACACGGAGCATTACACTGAATATCCCGAATGAAGAAAACGGCCCAGTCAGGTGGATTGAATTTATGCCTGTAGCATGTTATTTTAGACACTAATATGTAACATTATTGGAGGAGCCTTCATCTAGTATTTGTAAGGTAGCTTTCATCAACTGTTTGTAATTCCGAATTCATATTGATGTTTAGATAACATCATGCAAATAGCCAGAGATACTTTGCAAGTATGTAAATGTATCCCAGACTAATATATGACATGATGTGATTTTACACTAGATGCTTCTTCTAAATCATGGACTACATTATAAAACTGAGCACATTAGAAGTATAATAGATAATTGGATCCTCTTTCAACCATTTTTTCATTTAGTTGCATGTTCGTAATCATAAGCACTGGAGGATCATCTATCAACAGCAACGTTGAACAACTCATCGAAGTAAATTCTTCAAGTACGGACGAATACATTGCCTTGGCCATATCACGAAACAGGTATAAAGCTAAATGCATGTCATACTTATTATTTTGCTTGACTAAAATCCTGACTCGCCTGACTGCAGTGTTCCCAAATATTTTTAATCGCATTTGAAAGACTGCATGTTCTTAATCTGAATATATTCTGAAAGTGTATCGGTTAGGGTTAGGGTAAGGCTAGAAGGAGAATTAGGGTTAGGTATTAGAAGGGGTTAGATATTAAATATTTGTATTTTATTTTGTATTTATTTTATCTTTTTGGAGGGTGGGAACACTCCAGGAAAAGACAGGCAAGTCAGGCAGGTCAGTTAGTTAAACCCCCCACTTTGGGATTTATGCAATATGTCAACTACAATGACCATATCTAATGAATTCTTATTGTCTATAAAATTATTTCTGCTTACTTCAGTTTAGACACTGATAAATGTATTGAATAGACAATAGCTGTTGATAAAAATAGGAATTTGCGAAGAATAAATATATATATATACATATGTTTATGGTATTTTGTGACGTGAGTGTGTGGTAGAGGAAGACAAATTTAACATTTGCTTTGACGAAAATTCAGAGCCTTGTTCGTCAATTTATACAATTGAATATGTTCCCATTCAGCTTTCAGACGGAAGGCAACATTTCTACAGAAATTATCGGGAACAATTCAGTGACCTCCTGTGATGCGCACGCAACTACATCGTCTCGAAGAAAGAAACGATCAACAGAAAACTTAGAATTTATTGGAACAAATTCTGTGCTGGAAAAGGACAAATTATATGGGTGAGTTATACATACAAAGGAATTTTACTTTTTAATTACGCTTAAAAATGGGGATTGATAACTCTCACAAATATTACATTGTTACAATATTGTACGAAGTTCAAAGTTGATCCACATATTTATGGATGGTTTTATATTAAACAGAATCTACGTGGTCACGACAACCCCTTCTGGAGATGGGATCCTGTTGCAAACGAGTGAGATTCGAGAGTTCGAGAACGTCTCCAAACTGACCCAAAGTAAGACGAGAATTGTCTTGGGACGAATTTTAAATCGAAATTTAATACTGTACATATTTATCTCATGGGAATATATTTAAATACTACTCATATAAAAATATATTCTTACCAGCCGTTGCACTAGTTGAATCGTTGAAAATAGCTCCTTCTATTACATTACGACCCATAATCACCTCCTAATCAATGGCTACAACACCTACAAAATATAGTCTAATAGGTCTAATTACCGAGGACGGCATTTCAAAGCATATCTATCTGTGAATAATTTAATTATTTGCCTGCGTTTTTATTTTTAAGTATCTTTCATGAGGATATCCCAGATTAAATTAAACAATTCAAACAGAGCATCATTTCAAACTTTCTTCGATCAGGTGAAACAACATGGGTTATCCCTGTGGCTATATTACTCGGTCTACTTCTTATTGGATTGGTTGTTGTACTTGTCTACATTGGCTACAAAAAGAACAAAAAAGTTCGACAAAACCAAATGCAAGTTAAGATAATCAATTTTAAAATGGTAGCTCATTTCTCTCTCTCACACACTCTCTCTCTTTCTCTCTATCTCCCCTCTTTCTTTCTCTCTCTCTCTCTCTTTCTCTCTTTCTCTCTCTCTCTCTCTCTACCTGTTATTCGCGACCATTGTTATGTCAATCCATATCAAATGCGAAAACCTATCTCAACTCTCTGTCTCTTTCCCAATTTCGTAATCCCTGGAACTCTTCATTTCTTATTCTTTTGCGCTGAACTTCTTTCCCTTCCAATTTTTCTTTACCTGTGCAATTATCTTTCTAACCTAATTTATATTTTATATCAACAGTACAAAAGCAACTCAACAAAATCCAAGTTTTCAAAAAGAAAGCAATAATGAAACACTGGCATCAGCGATTCCTTCACATGTCATCCAAAGCAATCTTAATGGTTTGGGTATAATATTATCTTTTTATCATAACAATATATTTTCTTCTCGTCTTGGGTAAACAATACTGACTGCTCAACAAATGAATAAATAAAAGCAAAAATATTTCAGTCAATGAGTAATAACCGACACTGTTTCTATGGTAGTAGAGGAGAGAAGTTTTTGCACTGCCCTGACTTCTTTAATTTTCGAAAAAAATTGTTCTTCGTGGACGAGATATGCTAAACACACACATACACGAACATGTATGAATGGCGTTGCACTTTTTGTCCTATCTGAAAATTGTCGGTATGAATAAAAGTAAATCTTTTAAACATTGCTATATATTCCTAAGAGTAAAATGTTTATTTAGAAAGAATAATCAAGGCTCATACACACACATTGGATAACATTATTCAATGTTAAACAATTATAGATGTTACAATAATAGAAGAACCAACAGAACAAGGAGTCATTGAATATGAAAACGCTGCTACACTCGGTCTTACACCAAACATTGGAACGAAGATTAGGATGTCGAAGTTTGAGGAAACTTACAATTCAATGATCGCCAACGAGAACTTGCTGTTCAGAGATAATTTTGAGGTATTATTAAAGACTTATTCACTATTTATGAAATGGAAAACATTAAATGTTTTTCTTGTTTCAGAATCTCAGACGTGAAGCGAAATCACAGAGTGAAAAAGCTGAAATTACTGACCATCCTGCCTACAAGATCAAAAATAGATACAAGAACATTTTGCCTTGTGAGTACATGCACATATTAACATTGAATTTTTCTATACTTTTTTATCTCCCGTCGTAAGAATTGTGAGATTTAAGGTGATTGAGTTTCACGTCAACAAAATAACATAGATATGTGTACAGTTCAAGTAATGTATTGATAAAAACGTTTTACTTTATTCCAATACATTACATTCCCTGATATTGAGGCCTGATATGAAACCTAATTATTGTTAATCTGTATATGATTCTTACAGATAGCTAACCTTTTTTGATCACATATATATATATTTAAAACCTTGTTTTCTAACACTTCTTCATCGATGTCAATAGCTTCAATTGTCCAGTGTAAATTCATTCTAACAGCATTTAAAACTTTAAAAACATCTGTTGGGTGTGATTGAAGGAATTAGTTCGATTTATGATAAAGAAAAAAATGTAATAATTTTGTTACTTATATCTAGATGAAAATACAAGAGTTGTTCTCAAGCAAAGTAAATCCGGATACATCAATGCATCCTACATTAATGTGAGTTTCTTCAAATTTACAAACATTAAACCTCTTAATAGCGTTCTACAATGTCGCATAGTTTACGTATCGAATAGCGAATTGACTTCGCGCTTAAATTCTACTCTTTTCATTCAATTCCATTCACAAACAATTTAACTAGCAATTACGAAATTTAATTATTTCCTCTATTGGAAAATAATATAGTAATAGATCGAACTGAGCGTCGTCAAATTTCAGTGCAATTCAGACTTCTCTTCTAACCTAATTAGGATGTGTCTGTCATACCTCATACGTAAAGGAAGTTATTAACTTCTCGATACCGAGAAATGGCTGTCACCAAATTTGATCACATTTTGTAATTCTATTTATGCAAAGAGTAAATTATTTTTTCCTACACCTAGAACACTTTTCTCGGGTGAAAATCACCGACGTGAAAAAGATTACGTGATTGTCATCTGACCTGAAAAACTAGCGGTGTAACCTGCTGTGTACCATTTTTCACTTTTAGCCGCTGTAGGAGAAAGTCCCGCTGCGCGACTAGATCGCTTGGTTTGAGCAATAGATGGCGTTTCGGGTGATTTTCGCGTGGGATAAGTGTTTACGTAGGGTGGAGAGTTCAGTGTTCGAAATGGATGAAATTTTTCGAAAAGGAAAAATGAAGCCGTGGTTTCAACGGCTGAGGCTCCCAAAGCCTGGGTGTATGGGAGCCAAATGTAAAGTCTTCGTCTGCAGTCTTAGTCCAATTATCAGAATTTTTATTTAATTTGTTAGTAATTTCAACATTTAAGTGACCTTTATCATTCAACCCTCTAGTTATTAAGTTTTGCTTTCATTCACTAAATAATTAGGGAAAAGATAGTATGAACGTTATATTTTACGTTATGATTTATTTTTGTAGAATTAATAAATTTTGATTGCAACTATGTTTCTTTGTTTTTCCAAAATCGGGTGAAATTCATCCGGCCTTAATCTTTAAGGGTAATAAATTAAGTCTTAGTGTTCTAGGGTATCAAAAGTGACACCAATACAGATAGGAGCGTTAATATTGTTTTTATTTTAAAATTAAAATTTATTACTCCAGGGTTTCAAACAAGATCGCAAGTTCATCGCGACCCAAGGTCCTTTACCAACCACAGTGAATGATTTCTGGCAGATGGTCGTGGAACAAGAATGTAGAGTCATTGTGATGCTGGCCAAGTGCGTGGAAGCTGGAAAGGTACAGACAAAGCAAGAGAGAATTTTAGTTTTATATTATTATTGAATAATTAGAATCAGCCTCCATTATGTAGCTCCTGGCTGTGAAAATACTGTATAAAGTAGCACCAATCAACTCTCCTCTCAAAACTCCCTTAAAAGTATTCATAGTATTATCCAATAACAAGAAATCCATATCGATCAATACAACGAGTTCAATTAGAGTAGTGTATTTTTATAAATTGTGAAATTTTAATGATAAACACACACTTTTTATCAGGAAATTAATTTTGTTTTCAATCACTTTAAAACTTTAACAGAGAGCTTGGACTCGCAAACATTGAACGCATGTATATAATCACTATTACCCAATTTACACACACCTTTATTCTAACTTCTAACGTACTAATGCTTAATTTATTACCCTTAAACACTAAGGCAGATTTGGGAAAAACAAAGAACCATAGTTGCAATCAAAATGTATTAATTCTACAAACACAAATTGAGACTATAACCTTTATACTATCATTTCCACAATTATTTAGTGAATTAAAGCAAAACTTAATAACTAAATTGTTGAATTTGGCTAACACACACAAGCTTTCGAATCCTGAAGTCTCCACCCTACATAAACACTTATCCCGGGTGAAAATCACGAAACGCCCTCTACTGCTCAAACCAAAGAGCGGGACTTTCTCCTACAGCGACTAAAAGTGAAAACAACTCGGGATAAGTGTTCTATGGTTAAACAGCACATCGTTTCATTTTTAATCTAATATCGTTATACTCAATCTTCAACTTTCTGCCTTGGGAAACGATTTAGCATATTTGATATATTAATATCATTTCTCAGAACAAGTGCGAAAAATATTGGCCGGAATGCAAAGAGACTCTTCAGTTCGGATCTGTTACAGTAAAGAATGAAGAGGAAGTGAAGACAAACGGATTCATCAAACGAACATTCAGTGTTAAATCAGAATCAGAGGTGATTTATTGATTCAAATCAATGTTTTGCTTGTGTTTTGTTACGAGAGCCAACCGCCGAGTCAATTGCCCCCCTAGGACAACTGACCCCCAACAACTGCCCCCGACAATTTGCCCCCGACTAAGGGCGCCGGCAAAATTACTAGATTACGATCCTCAATTGCTTTAGCTTTCGCCAACATGCCTAAGCCATGTCTTAGAACTAAACCCGACTCAAACCCTGACTACTGCCCTAACCCTAACATTATAAGAACGAATAATCACATATTTCAAAGGGTATCCGGACATTTAGCCAATGCAGAAATTTTGAACAAGCATTTGTAATTGCTTATAATGATCCTATTTCAAAAATTTCATTTTTAACAAAGCGTAATTCTACTTTTACTTACCAAGAAAACCCGAATGCAGTCCAAACACAGATCTTACAAATCGTGACATATTTTTGACATATCACCCATTTTTCAAGTCCAATATATTTTATCCATATCTAATATAACTGGAACTTCAACATAACATGAATTACTGTTTTCCTCTAGATTCTAGAAGAGTAACTTACTGCTGTTAAAGTTAAACATAGCCATGAAACACTGTTTTCTTCTATATTATAGAATAGGTCACGTACTGCTGTTTTTTAGGTTTATGAGAATCAAAGTATGGTCGTCACCCACTACCAATTCGTGAAATGGCCTGATCATGGAATCCCTGCAACTACATCCAACATCTTACGAATGCACCGAGATGTGATGAAGACTCAGAAAGATGGAAGTGGACCAATCATCGTGCATTGCAGGTTTGATATATGTTCTGATTGGTTGAATTATGCCAAGTGAACTCTTGATGAAAATGATTTCCTTCCACTTAAATTATCCACCATAGATACTTTATTCAAGGGAATAAGATAATTAGAATGAAAAACAGAACCTTTCACATTCGGGATATTTTAAAAAGTTTCAGGAAATATTTTAAAGGCTTGCAGAAGGGAGTTTAACTGATATCTTTTATTTCTGCTACCAATCTAAACGAAATTATTTTTCTAGTGCTGGAGCAGGCCGTTCAGGCACCTTCATTGCATACGATATTCTATCTGAAGAGAGTAAAGTATCGGCTTTAGTGGATGTGTTCCAAACTGTCGTGGACATGAGGCAACAAAGAGTTGATATGGTGCAGAGTTGTGTAAGATTCTATTCATAAAAATAAATCTAAAATTCTAAAAATCACATTTTACTTCTCCAAAATTTGGGTTTTACCGCGGATATTGATGCTTAAATTCAATCAGATTTAAGCACAGTAAAGTGATGATTTTAGGAAAAAAATTTATTCCTATCATATTCACATCATTGGCGGCGCGGTGGTCTAGAGGTTAGAGACGTTGCCTAGGAGCTTAAACTTCAGCTGGGCGGCCACAAAAAAAAATTTGGTCACATCACATCATTTAGACATGCTATCAATAATAGATTTTTTTACAAACATTTAACATTAGCTATCGCTATGTTTTTGACTTTCATAGATTCCTGCTATATTATCTATGTTAATATTACAGGACCAATACATTCTCGTCCACAAGCTAGTTTTGGAAGCTTATCTGTTCCAGGATACTGGATGTGATCCAAGTGTGATAGAGCGCTTGCTCAGTGAGAATATAAGGTAACAAATATACATAGCAGTGTTTTGTGTATATAATGAAGTTGGTAAAATATTATTTAAGAATATAAAATATTTACAAATGGCGATCAAGGAGAATATTCATCTGTGATTGTAAGAAATGCTGCAGAAAACCTGCAATTTATGATTATTCGAGAAAATCTCAAGAGATTAAAATGGTTCAGACAGAGAGTAGTTTCTCTTGGAGATTTAAGTATATTCATATATTGAAGTTATGCAATCAAACATGAAGTTTTTTTTATGTATTCTGTATGCTATGCTACATGTATTTATTTGGAACATAGGAATTAAATTATATTTTTTTATTGCAGTGAATATGACAACGATTCCAGATTAGCAATTGAGTTTGCAAATTTGTCCAAAGTAGCTCCGATCAGAATCCAGAAATCGAACGGTTCCATGGATTCAAACAAGAAAATGAACAGAGATCAATCTATAATCCCGTGTAAGTGGGGAAAATTATATTTTCACGAGTGTTTAGCGATCAAAATATTAACTTTCTTTCTGTGTACATCAGAAATATGTGCATTCATTTTTTCTTCAGTAAATGTGCAATGACTTTACAACACTACTAAAAAATCTTTTCCAGTAATAACATTTTACTTCTATTTAGATGATCTCTTTGAAGTACGACTCACCCAGCAAAGAAGAGAAGCCCATGCACCGTACATCAATGCTTCATGGATAGAGGTGAATGAATTTTGGTAGTTGCCAACTCTAATTACATGATGATTGGATATCAATATGGGGAGGGACCTCATAAAATCATTTGTTTACCTCATGGACCACTGGGGCTTTCCTCGGTTATACATTTCCACAAAATGCTTGGTTCAAAAAATAAAGGAATTCAATTATTAACCAAGTTAAATCTTGGTTTCTTTAATTTCAGACTTACGATGAATCCAGTCCAATGATTGCAGCTCAAGGACCGATGGAGTCAACAGTTGAATATTTCTGGAGAGCAGTGATCGATAACAACGTCAACACGATTGTCATGTTGACACAGTTTGCAGAGGATGATAAGGTGAATATATTAAGAAAAAATGATTGGAAAATGAAGGGCAATTGTTGTTGCTCATATAGTTACTATACTATGATAACTCACGGGATGCATAAAAAAGTTTATCAGAGCAATTCAAACGAAATTCATGCGCATGGTGATGGTACCTCAATCACGCCTTCGATGAATTTTATTGATATTTACATAGTGAATGTTTTTAAATATAATACATATCGTCGACTTATTTATAATTTGCTAATTTATAAACTTAGTTGTTATGCATGACTCTAGGAAATTATGACCCAAACAATTTTATACCAAAACTTTAAAAAAAATCTTTATTCAAATCTATCTTATTAATATAGATTATTAACATCCCCCTTCACAGTATATGCTAAATATTTATGTTACTATATGCAGGAACAATGCGTCCAGTACTGGCCAGCCCAGATAGGTGAAGGAATCCAGTATCGAGATCT
The DNA here is from genome assembly GCA_031471845.1 of Boltenia villosa. Classification (NCBI taxonomy): domain Eukaryota; kingdom Metazoa; phylum Chordata; class Ascidiacea; order Stolidobranchia; family Pyuridae; genus Boltenia; species Boltenia villosa. The sequence continues at coordinate 8,300 of JAUELA010149020.1, read as the reverse complement.
CTTAGTAACTCTGATCGGAAAAGTGACCGCTGGAAGTATTATGGAAAGAAAACTGGAAATAACCAGAGCAAATCAGAAGGTAAATGTTTCAGAAGCTGTAAATAGCAATACTCTTTGCTTAAGGCTGAAATACACGCACAAGACAAACTCACGCGTTTAAGTTTGTTTTGATATAGCGCTGCGGAATCGATGGGTGATATTCAAACCCACGAATATTTTTTCTCAAGCGATTTTTATTATTTTATTGATAGATTATGCTCGCGGATAAAATAATACAAGATGATAAGTCCATGTCATTCAAAATGACCAAAAATCTTTTTCAGAAAACCGTCCTTCAGTATCACTACCAAAAATGGATGTTTGACTCCAATCCTGAGGATGGGAAAGATGTTATTACGTTAGTTCAAAAGATGCAGGAAAGCATCCGTACCCAAGCTAACTCTGTCGCGTTGATCCACTGCAGGTAACATAAATACCAACGACGATGTCCCATTTTATGTTTCTAATAATCAATAATAATATTAAAAGGTTAAATTTGTTGCAGCTACGCCTAGTAAAATTTAAACGTAATTTTTAAAAGCTAAGTAAAATTGTTTAAAATAGGTAACAGTCAAAATTATGATAACCATAGAATCCACAAAATATAGATTAATAATCTCACCAAATATCACAGCCTTAACATAAATCTAAGCTAAAATATGTTATTCGATTTATGATATTATACTCAGTGTCCATGTATTTAAAATTTGAATAAAACAGTTTTTAGACAAATTGTCGGTATCAGATTTGCGTTTCTTCAATTTATATGAAAAAAATGATAAAAGTATTTGAAGTTTTTTTTTGGATGTAAGAATGGTAGATCAATTAATCATTACTACGTAAATTAAGTGGCTTCAAATCTCTTTAGTGACGGAGCAGGACGCACCGGCGCATTCTGTGCAATCGTGAACCTCATCGAACGACTGAAGTGTGAGAATCGAGTTGATGTTTTTCGAGCTGTCAAAGATCTTCGTGACTGTAGACCAGGAATGGTGCAAACATTGGTGAGAGAATTAGTTTTTAAACCGTGTGTTTGTTTAGAATTTATTTTCATGAATTAATTTTAAAGATATTTTATAGGATTTTTAAAGTGAGCAATAGCAATTGATTTGAAAATTTCTTAGATATTTAAGCAAGAAAATTTGAATGTTTCTAATACGTCCAGTGAATTAATGACGTACGAGTTAATGTTTTGTTTAGATCCTATATGAAAGGTATTAATTAATCTTTCATATATTCCAATGCTTAAATTAAATCAATAAAGAAATACATTCATTAATAACGAAAACTGATCAATTCATTTGTTTTCCATCACAGGATCAATACATCTTCTGCTACCGTGCTGTGGTCGATTACATGAAGTCCTTCGACATTTACTCGAATTTTAAGAAAGAAAATTGAACTTTTTTTGTTCTTCATGATTTGATGAATTAATTTCTGAAATCGTTTGTATGTTGCCTTCCAATTGTTTAGAATACTTTGTCGTGGAATCAACATATATACAAATGAATCAATTGGAACCATAATCTTTGAAAATTTAGAGAATAACTTTTATATGTAATTGTTTTTAGATCTCACACACTTTAAAATACTTGAATTTGTGATCTTGAAACTGCTGAAAAAAATTACGCACTTTCGCTCAATTTTATTTAATTTTACCACAGTTTATAAAAGTTGAAGCTATTGTGACATCACATTAACCATCACCCTAATTTATTGACACTTTTTTCCATTGACGAGTATATTGTCGTCTAAAAAAATTGGTGGATTTTCCAATGTGAAGAAAAATTCCTCATATCGATTTAGGGGAAAAGTGGAATTTGCAAGAAATATCATTTTTGTGTTTTAACTTGGAGTGTATGATTGCTCTAATATCTACGTCGTATAAAGCATCGTTTTCAGACATTTTTCAATATATCTCAAACATTTTCCGTATATTTGAGTTATTCTCATATACTTCTATATCAATTTTAATTGTATTTTGGATATTTCACTCCGATGCAAGAAAATCAACATTCTCCATTTTTAGTTGCAATGATTAAGTCAGATAATTTGGACAGTTATTTTGTTAAAATATTGAAACTTTTATTGCGGTGTGGTGATAGCATCTATATACCTATTTATACCCTTTTCCAATACACACTTTCATTAAATATATATTCACCGATCCGCCCGAACCCTTGAAAAATATCCTCAACATAACTTATATTTATTTTATTTTAATTGTTTATTTTTTAAGTTCATGACCCTCAAAATTAATAGGAACCCCTATATTGATCATATGCAGTTGTAGAGCTTTGGAGCATATTTACTTTTAATAAAGATAAATATAATAGATATTATTAGTAAATCTTTTTCTTTTTTATATTTGTTAAAAGATTGAAACTTTTATTGAATTTATCTACTTAATTATGAAGTTGTGGTGGTATTATCTACAAGAACCTTCTGATTTGATGAACTCATCTCTGAACTCCTTTGTATATTGCCTTCCAATTGATTAGAATATTCTGTCGTGGAATCAACATATATATACAAACCAATCATATGGAACTATAATCTTTGAAAATTAAGAGATTAACTTTAATATTTATATGTACACATATTCATTAAATATATTTCTAGACACACCCAAACTCTTCTCTTAATCTTAAGCAATTTTTTTTCAATTTTAATTGGATTTTGAAGTTCATGACCCCCAAAATTAATGGGAACTCCTGTTTGATTATATTGATCATATGAAGAAGTGCTTTGGTGCATATGACTTTGTGGCATGACTTTCAATAAAGTTAACCCAATAAATGTTCTTAGTTAAAAGACTGAACTTTTATTGAATTGATCAATTTTAATTATAAAGTTGTGGTGATATTATCTACCCTTCCCAAGAAAACCTTAAGAACCTTTTCTAATCCTAAGTAATTATGTATCTCATTATCTGATTGTTTTATCATACGCTATTAATACTGAATATTAATTCCAAAAAATAGCTCCTAGAATTGTAAGCTTCAGGAAAGGGCCCTAATCCAAACAATAAGAATATAATTATTGCAATATTTAAGTATTATTTTCAAATTTACGTTATTAGGGTGGATATTTTTTTAATTCAAATTTTCGTCAGCAACTGTCTTTTATTTTATTTTTTAATTAACAGCATTTATAATGATTATAATTATGTGAATCTAAATATATGTATTTGCCCATATATATTCTCCATGTATACTATATATTCAAATATATTCTTAAAAATATGTATATTTCATTGAAATCCTGGACGGACAGCAAGCATGGTGAAGCAAATTAGCATGCGTTATAAACTCAAGAAGAATTTTGAGAATATTTGATCGTAATTCAAATCAATTTTACTATAGTAACCTCACATGAAATATTGCTAATGAAAATAATTCTTCTCCTCTCTTGAATTTTACAAAAAAAGAAGAGATAAAAAGAGCAAAAATTGGAGATAGATGAGAAAGAGAGATAAAAGAAAATTCCAGTAAAAAAACAAAGACGCATGAGGCGGCGCGTTTGTTGTGGAATGAATCACAGGGTTTATTTGCAGGCACAATATCTATCACCACCTCTTGTGACCGCTTTAATGAACCTGTTGTTTATTCGCCCTGGTTCTAAATACATACGCTTGTGTTTTTGTTTCTTACGTCATTGAACTACATAATCTATATAACCCTGCAAACAATATTATTATTATAATTGTAGGTGGAAATCACTTGAAACGTACCGGGTATTGCGTATTTTTTGAATTTAGTGAGAAATGGAATTAAAGGCATCAATATATATTTGGAGTTTAGGATTGTATATGAGGGTACACTGGGCCTTTTAGTGAAACATTTGAGTAATTTATAGTTATTAAGTCTTGTATAAGTGTTGCGTCATTTTTATTGAGTGAATTTCATTATATATTCAAGATACAAACAGCAAAACCATAAGAGATTTTAGAACCTCAAACCTACCGTATCTATCATTTTATTACTATGTAGCCAAAATACAACGTCTTCCTCCTAATGGCGTCCTCTTTGTTTCTTTAACACTCTTTAATATTATTTTTACACCTTGGAATATGGTGCTCTTCAAGAGCATATTATTCACACAATATATTATTGTAGCTTGTGTCAGTTAGTGTTGAAGCAGAAGCAGCGGCGGTTGTGGTCCAACTGCAAGTCACGATTTCAGGAAGCAATAGTTGATGTTTTGCGAATTGTAGAATCACGAAGAATGTTTGCAGATTAGGTCATAGCGTTAGACATAAAGTTTTGATTCGACAAGTTCAACCAGAACACAACCAGTTTTGATTCGAAATTCCATAATCTATCTTTTTTCGATATAATACATTTAGATAGTCAGGAAATGTGCTATATCTTGATGGAAATGTGAAAATTGTATATGAGAGTATCAACGTCATGTTTGATTCATTGTATGACCCACGCTCAGATTCGTCTTCATTTCAATAATGATTAGTGCAGATTCGATTTCAAAACTAAGCACGAACAAATATGATTTTGTCTATAGCCTCTACTTTGAATCTAAATTTAATATAGAACATTTTATGTGTAGTACAATAAAGGCTGTAACTTAGGAAGTTGAATTAATTGTTTAAATGGAAATACATCCAACCATAAAATGTTGCATTGTCATATTTTTCGTGTTGATATTAGTAAAAGAAAGCAGAGAACAAAGTAAGTAATATTGTTTTCATGAAACATTTACCTATCTAGTGAACTGCGCAAATTATTTATGAAATTTAATCAATTTTAATCGCACAAGCATTAGGCAACCTAGTTTCCTTCATCAATGAATCACTAATATAATCTTGACTCTCAACGCAACTCGACTTTATTAAAATGTATTTCCACTATAATTCTCGTCAACAAAAATTCAAAAAAATCTGATTTAAAATGTAACATTTTCAGCACCATGGAAGACGAGAACTAGTGGTCGATACGAACTGACATTTTTCCAGAGTCCAACCAAAACTTTTGAAGAAGCCAAACAGGATTGTGTAGCGAGAGGATCTCATCTGGTAAAGGTGGATGAAGAAAGTTTGAAGAATGCAACAAAAGTCGAGATAACAACGTACGTATAATGTTTATGTAAAAATCGAATCATTCGTAGAGAAGTATTTCAATTCCTCAGACGTTCAACACCCCCTCTCCCTTTAGGGGTAACTGGAGGCGGGAGAAATGAATAATTTTTTCATATTTTGGAAAATGCATGGTAGTTATTAACCGAAACAACAAGCACATACACTTCCCCTATTGGTATTGCGTCATTAGGTCAAATAAAAGTGTACAATCAATTTTGTAAATTCAGAATAGACACCTACCCTTATTGTTCCTATGGGAAAGTCATTTTTGGCAACCATTTAAGCAATATTGTAATTCAACTAAAATATTCTTATCCGCTTCAACTCAATAGTACTCAAGGTCTGCTAATTTTATTTGGTGCAATTACTAACTTACTGGATAATCTATCAAGTGACCCTTGCTATTGAACTGTAGTAATGGTGAAGAATAAAAATTCATTCCTTTTAGGAGCAAAGATATTGGATACTGGATCGGAGCTTCAAATGATTCAACTGGGAATTATAGATGGACTGATGGAACAAGAGTTAACATGAGGGATGAAAAAGGTTATAATGACTGGTAAATATGGGTTTACATAATAAATCTTCTCATGCGCAAAAATAATCTTCAATTGCTAGAAATTAAAGTACACATTCATTGATGAATTAAATTTATATTTCGTTGCAATGTCCAACAGATATAAAAGATACATCAGTCAGTTGGATATTTCCATAATTGCGTAGACGAATTGATGAATTTATTTCTACATTCTATTTTAGATTTCAACAGGATACCATTTAAAATAATCTTTATATTCATGAATTTACTCTTTCTAATATATGTTCCTGAGCTTTTTAAAACGTGATATTAATGCAACAAGTAGCCTACTTTTTCTCACGAGAGGTTTCATAAAGAAGCTTACAAGTGATATTTCTTTACACATATTAGACTATTTTGCTCATTTTGGATAAATAATAGTTACGCTATCCTAAACAACCTATTTTTTACATATTTCAATTCACTACATGTTCGATAGATATGTATATCTTAACATTAAAACCATCCCTTTCTTATCATATCCTGCATCATATTAGGTTCAACAATGAACCAAATAACCCCAATAGAGAGAAGTGTGTTGCTTTTGGATTCTGGTATTTCGGTTGGATGAACGTACCATGTTCAAAAACATTTTACTACATTTGCCAAAGAGGTGAGAAACCAATAAACTATATTTTTTTCGTTATAAAATTTACCTCCCTCGTCTCGGGTTCCTCCGGACAGAGGTTTCATAACTTTTTGTATAAATTGAGGCTTATGAGGTGTTTCATCTACCTTGAAGGTCCTAAATTTTCATAACTTAAATATTCAGCCTATACAAGATTTTTGAGCATACACTGCATTCCTAATGTTAGTATTTTTAAATAACATGTTTAACTTGCTTATTATTTTACTATAAATCTCTCACAGAACTATGTCAACCATCTATCCAGTCCGTCGATCGTCTGCCATGCAATTCAAGTCTTTTGGTTCGTTGGACACCTCATGTTAAAGCAGTCGGAAAGAATCACAGGTTATAATGCAGAATAATAACAATATATTAAATTCTCATGATAATTATCCGATTGCAATTAGCTCCGAACTATCAATGTTACCATTAGCATTAAATTCATATTTTTGTAAATTTTCTAAATTATTATTTTATTTTGATCAGTATTTTAGCAGTTGGAAACATAAAACAAACCACCAAGGAATTAAAAGTTGAATCAACCCAAATACAATATACTACCATCGAAGGCCTTTCCCCTTCAACAGAATACACTATTAAGGTAAGAATTGATTTAATATTCCACTAAATTTGAATTTATGTCCGCAATCTCCGGATGATATTTTGCACATTACCGAGCATTACACCTTGAAAAAATTCAAAGTATTTATATCTTAAGATTATCGGATGCAGTGACGAATACTCTGTCTGGAACGAGGTGAATGTAAGTGCAGTGACTGGTGGAAATCCAAACGCTGTTACTTCGCCTGTGGTGAACGAGAACTGTACGATATCTTGGTCATGGCCGACAATAACGAACAGAAGCATAATAAGTGGATTTAAGGTATTAGAGTATAATCATAGGAATATGGAATATCTCCAGCCTGGTCCAAGCCATAAATTGGCATTAAAACCAATTATATTATTGAATTGGCTAGAACTTCAATTACATTTTTTTCATCATAAATTTCTAAAGGTGTACTTCACACACATACATGAACGCTTGGAGATATTAAGAAATGGTATAGCTTTGCGTGGAACCCTTGAACCCTTGGTACATATCCACACTTCTCTAACAAACATTCACATACCTTTTAGCCTAAATGACCAATATTTAAGAAAACTGATTCGTTAATAAATTTGAACTCTGCTGAAGAAATGTGAATGATAATGCATGACTTAATAATATGCATAATATCGCATCAATCCTCAGCTTCTGACAAAAATAAGAACCATATAGCATCACCAATTACAATGATTTATTATTTTAGATCTTAGGTAAGATTTTGAAAGGAAGAATCTCGTCACAATAAAAACATTGATTCATATTTGTTTAGTGTCATGAAACCGATGCATGTTTTGACAGAAAACACAGATGTTATCTTTGAGTATTATTGTAGTGAATTCATTTGTTAAGGTTTCAATCACAAGGCTTGGTATAATGTCGCATTTTCTCTATTGTATGCTCACCTGCTCTGATTGTGAAAACATGGCACTGTTAATATGTTATGTACTCATGAAACTTACTTGCTGATAACATGATTCAAACCTAAAATATTCCAACTATTAAATTTAAATTGAGGAAACTATAAACAAGAGTAATACATAATGCTAGATACGGTATTACTTGTAACACATTGCGACACAATTTTCCTGAAAACAGCCAGTTGAATTGAGGACCTATCCACTAGGCCTAACATATCATTCACTATCAAAAGTTCTTTTTTCAAGCTCACGATCTCTTCTTCTCTGGTAATCACATCTCATCTGACTGATGTTCCATCAAATGAACCCAAAATCATCGATGTTCCTGGATCAACTGTGTCTCATTCGATCTCGACGCTTCCGAATAGAAATTACTCCGCGAAAGTGCAAGCTTACACATGCGCAGGACTGGGACCAACGGCATATACTGCTGGAAG
>JAUELA010148909.1:0-14101 GCA_031471845.1 Boltenia villosa | reverse complement strand
GCTTCGTCTGAAGAAGCTAGATGTTATGATCTAGCGAAAGTTTACGAAATAAAACTTTTAGCTGTGTGTAAACAAGATCATGTTTTATTTCATTGTAAAATGTTAAAGTTCTGGATATTATTAATCTGAGCATGAAAAAAGTAATGATTATCACCTATGGACGTGCTGCCATAACGATATCACTGGGAATTTGATAACCTTTGGCACCTTCTTCATATCACGCCGTTTGACGGATGTAGTCGCATTAGACCGTTAGTCCCGTGATGCGTAATTATCTGAGCAAGGTCATTTTACAATATTAATATGGACAATTTAATTTTTAACTGATTTAAATAGGTGTTAAAGAAAACCATGCGATTCATACGTTCATATTATGTTTTATATCGAGAGAAATCCATACCAGCGAAATCAATAGAAAATACAAGAAATGTGTGAAAATGTTCGTTCAACTATGACTGGTGAAAAACAGGTCATTATTCATATTTAGGTGAACAAGAGTCCTAATCGCGGGTTTAACCTATAACTAGTTGAAAGTCAAATGAAGATCAAATGATCACTGAAGTGAATCCAATTTTTCTTTCACTTCAATTCAGTGATCGGAGCGATGAAGTTGCCTTCAATGTATCTGAACACAAAGCTGAAGACGGAATTTCTTGTGGAAATATGATATACTTGAAGAAAATATGTCTTCTACCAGCAAGCCAAGTTGAAAAGAAAAAGAATATTTGCAACATAAGTGAGTTTTACATGAATTGTATCTGAGCAAAGTTGAAAACTTTGACTTCAACAATATTATTCAAGATGTCAGGTACAATTCATCTCATTCATACACTTTTAAAATTTCTTGTAAAAGTTGTCGATTTTTGTCAAGGATTGAAATAAATCTTGAAAAAAAATATTACAGATCGAACAAAAAAAATTGAGAAAAGATTGAACCGTTGATAAGAGACATGTGAATATAACCGAGCGATTTTCAACCTTTTTAACAATGCTTATTACAAAATGTACATAATATTACTCTGAAATAGTTCTTCTAAAAATAAATAATACGCTGTAGTTACTCACAGGTGAAACTGCTCCCATGTTTATTGGGATGCACTCTGTTCCAATTTCATTGGAGCTCCGTTACGAAATGAAAAAACACATTTCTATTCTTCTAATAAAAAGATATAAACTATAAATGCTGATCTTGGGATTAAAAGTCACTTCAAACAAGATAGTGAAGATAGTGGCGCTCGATAATATGATCTGGGCTTCATAGAGTAACGTATAAATTCATTCAAAATTACAATTGACCATGAAACGATAGGAACAGATATTCCCACCAAAATATCAACGCAAAAATATCTTGCAAATAAGGTAAAACTTTTTATTTTACTCCTTACACCCCGGGAATTTAGTGAAACTAGATCAATATCTGAGATGCTGGAGGTATTTTGAGTAACTTCGACATAATTGCAGTAAAACATTGCAGACAATAGCAAAACCCCAGAAAGCTTCGTATTCATTCCACTGTTTAATCGAGATTAGATTGCACTGTGTTGTTTTGTGGGTGTTGAGGCATTCAACTGCTAATTCAACTGCTATCATTATTATATTCAATGTCCCATACTGCGAGGAAATACCCACGAGAACGTGAGTATTCAGGCGAAGCTTTTCACATCATGCTTATTGATAGATTTTCTACTCCACAATTCTGTAGAAAATCTATCAATATAATATTACTTGTTTTAAAATGCGCAGTATGATGTCCACGAATCCTACACCGAAAACGGGTTTAGCAATAATATATTTCAGCAAATAACCTCTTTGTTTGTTGAAAAATGTAAAATTACAATACTTAGATAGTTGACTCTTAGTATTATGCTTAACGTCTATCAAAAACATCATTCGTCAAATTCTACAAACTCTGGTTGTATTGTAGAAGAGTAAACTATGAACACACAAAGTTTTTTCTTGTTGAAAGATGCCACATGTCAATCTCATGAGTTTAAATGTGAAGATGGCTCGAGATGTATCGATAGTGTTTGGTTCTGTGATGGGTTTACACTATGCAGGTATGTATTAACTTATGAATTGATTATCTTAAGCTCACAGGGAAATCGTTCTTTTTTTCAAGGTGCAAAATAACATGATAGTTAGTTAATTGATCTTAATTATATCATATCTCCGAGTAAACAACTCATGCCTTATATAGTACTCGTACAATAGCAGCCCAGTTACCTGCAGCGGTATAATCGTTGTAGAATGGATTTATTACGATAGTTTAGTTTGTAAGTGATTTAAGATCAAGAAAAGTTATCTAGATAAGAGAATGAAACATGTTACAAATAAAATGTCTGATTCGATCATATTATATGCTATTTTAAGATACATTTGAGAGATTATCTGGTAATGGGCAAAATAGAGAATAGAAACAGAAAATACAAGGAATGTATGAAAATGTTCAACTAGGACTGATTGAAAACAGCTCATTGTTCCTATTAAAGTTCAGAATAGTCCTGTTCAATTTTGAGTTTGGCCAATAATTAGTTGAAAATCTATCCTCGATGGATAAATCACTGAAGTGAATCCAAACAAATTTACTTTTATTCAGTGATAAGAGTGATGAAGTTTTCTTCAATGCATCTGCGCACACAGCTGAAGACGGTATTCCGTGCCGTGATTGGAGAGACTTGAATCGAGTCTGTCTTCTACCTGCAAGCCAAACTGCAAAGGAAAAGAATATTTGCAACATAAGTGAGTCGTACCTAGTTTAGATTTCATCCATGTTTAGTGGAATTTGGTCGTCGTCATCGATTTTGTTAAAGAAGTTCCATGTTTTTGTCTGGGATTAAAACATTCTTTAAAAATTTTTTACAATGCAAACAAACAATGTTTGATTTTGCTATAAATTTTGTAAATGAAGGACAAGGAAATTGATTCCTGTAATACCAACATTGAATATTTATTGGAAGCGACACTTGTAAATAATTTGACCAAGTTAAATGATGATGTGTTCAATAAAACGTGGAAATTTGTCTCCATAGAACACCTAGAAGAAGGACTACGATACAGTGAAAGATTAAAAAACCTTTGTGAGAAGTGATTTACCTTGTATTTCTTATATTTTAAACAATTCAAAAAGTATATCAATAGGTCATAAATCTTGGGGATTCGAAGATGCAAAACCTTTTCAAGCGCTATTTATAGAAATATTGATCAATATATTTGTGATCCAATGCTATTTGCAGATTTAGATCAATAACTGGATACATTTAAATATGCAGCGCACCAAAAACGCCAATGAGTTTTCCCTAGATCAAAAAATACACAGAAAGGAAAACTATCGGAAGATAAGGTAATAACAATGGATTTAATTGGGAAATGGTGAAATGTGATAAAACGAAATTTTCCCCCAAAAAATATTAACAGGAGAGTGCAAAACAAGAAAAAGTCAAACTCATATAAAGATGTCACTTTCCTTTTACTATCAAATTTACATGTGTACAAGTTGTACTCGAAAATATCGACCTAAGTATATTTCAACATCAATCGGGAAGAGAACCTATGAAGTTTTGGTCCCCACTGTCGTTTACAGGTTTTCTTATTGACATAGAGCAGGGCTGCTCCAATAGATATTAATTATATATTTTTGCAAGTATTCCAGATTATGACAGTCTGTTGAAATTAGATCAATCATCCAAGGACATCACTTCCTAACATAATTAAAATCATATTCAATTGTGACTATTAACAGATGCGACCTGCAAAGGTGTTTATCCATTCAAATGTGCTGATGGTTCGAAATGCATCGAGGAAGATTATTTCCGTGATGGAGGTCGCCACTGCAGGTAAAAATTAATACCAGTGATGATCCTTTTAACCTGAAAATAAGTACTGAATACATAGAATACATACATTTGATTGTTCGCCCGGGACAAAGCAGACAAATACTAATAGAAGCATTTATTCTTCTTTGTTTATCTATGTTTCGCATTTGTAGACGGACGGATACATAAATTATTTTTTTGCGAATTCATGAGATACGGTCCTAAAATAGCAACTTTTATATTCCCTAAAATTATATATTCATTTTTTCACCATCAAGAGGGTAGAAATTAGAGAGAGTAGAAAATAACGACGGAATCGGCACAATTTGCAAAATGTATGTTTTATATAAATGAAATCATATGTTAATGAAATTGGGGATATTCCTAATTTAATTCAGTAAAAGTTGCAAAGTGCCATTCATTCAGCATGGTAGAAATGGGCAGGAAAAGTGTGTAATTTGGTTCAGGATCCTTAGTCTACTGCTCGAGACATCCCTACATTAAAACTTTAACGATGAAATACCATTTACACTATATAAATCATTCAAATATGTTAGCAGACTGTTAGCAGTTTTCTCAAGTAATCATCAGATATGACTATTTTTTTATAGCGTTGCTATAGTGACTGCTATGTTGTGATTTCACCTGTCTACTCTACGCTACTCCACACGAATTGTATTATTTTTTGTAGCACGCGACATAACATCTAATATTTGCCATGTTTTCAGATTGTCGCAGCAATAGATTGTTATTCATAGAAGGTTAGGCATCTATACTCTTATATGGAGTAAAACTGATATCATTAATGATTTTTCTCATTCTGTGTATTCGTCGAGTAAAATTCCCTTCATTGTAATTTAATTGAGTATGGATCGGAAAACTTACATAGCAGGATAGAGTAGTTTGGGTCCAACACCAATTGTGCAGTGAAATGATATTGCAAATGTGACGAAATTATATAAATTTGTATATTGAATAATTTTGCTATAGTTCCCCTGTGATTAGTGCCATAAAATTCTAAAACTTACTTTCAACATGAAGTGTTTACTATTCCTTATAATTCGAAGCGATATATTAACAACAATCTCATTGAACTTGTAGCGACGGTAGTGACGAGCAACGTTACAACTCCTCCACGTACTCTCCTGATGATGGAATCCTTTGTCAGAATAAACTGTCGTGTATTTTACCTTCAAGTGAGATTTGCGATGGAGAATTCGATTGCGAAGACGGTAAAATTGCTTGCAAGTTTTTGATAACCTAGATAAGACATGGCCTAGTGTAGATTTGCATCATTCAAGTATTATTCCAATTGATAATGTTTCAAGTTTTTAATTCAAAATTATATTCAGCATTGCTCGTTTATTGCAGGATCCGATGAATGTCTCTGTGAATCATCTGCTAATGGTACTCGTAGGAGTGAAGGTTAAGCACATCTGTTTTATTCCTTAGGACAATATTCTCTACTTATTTTGTGATTTCTTTATTCAGCGTAGCAGTAGAATTCGGAACATTATTACGCACTTTTCAGAGATTAAAACCTTGTCTCAAATAGAAAGGGTTGTCCCGAAAATAGGATTTGACGAGTACAACACGGGATATCCTAACATTTAAAATGAAATTAATTCTAATTTGTGAATCGATCTTAAATTACTCTAGAAAAGGAAACAGATCACATTTGAAATGATTCCATTCCATGACTTAATTTCAACATTAATATCTTACTGCAATTCAAGCCTAACTTGTATTATTTACAGTTAATTCGAGCAATGAATGTTTCCGTTGCATGGACGGATTGAAATTCATACCTGTCGCGAAGATGTGTGATGGGATTATACATTGCTTTGATTTATCCGATGAATGTCTGTGTCGAACTTCTTCTAAAGCAAGACCTGTGCTCCCTATTTGTCAGCTGGTTACTTGGGGTGAGTTGCATTAAGTATTATGCTAAAATATCATGATCACTTATATTATAATAACATATTCGCATGATACACACTGATTGCTAAAAGCTACAGTGAGAATTCCAAAGCTTTATTCCCTGATGTAATAATCCACACATAGTATTCAATAAGCTTCTTCTCGAACAGCACATATGTCCATTAAGGATTTTAAATAAACCTACCTTTCTCTTCCTCCTGCCACGACTGATAATAGGAAAATATACATTTCACGTAGAATTGTAATCACTTGAATCAGTGGCTCGCAGTCGCATTTTATGTAACTCGACTCAAATCGTTTTTACTCCGAGAGACACGTCTCTCTTCTAGAATTGACCCTCATGCGTTTCTACTTCACTGCAATAGGGAACTTCGACTAGCGCTGACGAAAAATATTAAGAACGTCTCCTGCTGAGAACCGAGATATTTATTTTATTAAAAATTGGAAGGGCAACCCTGGTACAACTTATACCAGCTACAATAGAGGAAGACTTGGCACAACATTGAACTTTTTCAGGCACATCGCAGCGTTTCTTGTTTATCAAATTGACATGCTTGGCACACATTTCTTCTTCCGAACATAAAACTCATAGCGCAAATCTGTAGCCTGGGACTCTCTTGTGTGTTGAGCATAACCACGAATGCTCTTTTCCTACAGTATTATTTGCTGTAGACTTCGCTTCATCAATACTTGTTATTACCCTTTGTTTTATTACAGAAATTGAATCACCTTGTGCTGGAAGAATATCCTGTTCCAACTCATCCAATGATTGCATTGAGCCAATGATGATATGCGATGGATTGTATGATATCTTGCATGATTTTATTATCCTTGAGTAATTCCAGTACACCGAAAAGGCACATCAGAGGCAGTATAACACACGCTTGGACTTAATTCAGAACAAAAAAGCCATACTTAATTATTATGATGAAACTTTGACCAGATATTTTGTTGCACGTTAGCAAGGGCTTATTCCCAATTTTGTGGTTTTCTCATGCTTCAAAATAGAATAACTTCTATCCGGAATAGGAATACTGAGTTCAAAATAAAAACCTACCTTTCACACCCATACGCACAATCGATCACGTCTTAATACAAATGATTTACACTTTGAAAATTTACCTATATACAATATTTTTCTTCCATCTAGATTTGATTGTGTCAACGGAGTGGACGAGAGATATTGTGAAGCTATTGATCAAGAATGCACGGGTTAGTGTTAGATATTTAACTAATCTTTTCAAGATTCTCTCAATGAAATATTTTCTCCTTCATACCCCAACAAATTTATCTTGAAAACAATTTCACGACAGCTGTTCAAAGTAAGAAGTAAAAGTAAAATAGACTGTTCATTTGATGTACTGTGTTTGCCGTTATCGTTAAATCAGTATGGATATTCTATATATGAAACAATTTAAAAATGTATTTTAACTTTGAAGGACCTGTTTCTTTTTTGGCGCACTTTGAGAATTGTGAGCATGAATGCAAACGATTTCAATTTATTAGTTTTTATTTCAGTCCATTTAACTTCGTTTTGAATAAATTATCGAGTTTATGCTCAATATTGATATGTTTTTAAGTATTCGCATATGTATTAGTTCAATTTAAAAAATGCTGAAGTAAGTTTACATCAGTAGTAGTAGCAGTTTATAGTAGAATCTATCTTAACGAACTTCAATGGTCACAAAATATCTTAAATACAAGAATAGGCTTCTTCTCAGAAGCTTACCCGGGAAGGGAGGAAAGTTTTCGAATGTAGCAGTAGTAAGTGATGGGAATTATTTGGGTGAAGTTGTCTCTTACATTTCGTAATGCTGTTGTTTTCTATTGCATTGCACATAATGCAACTTAATGCACCACCAACCTTATTGACGTCTCTTAGAACCAATCAGATTAGGTGCTCGATGAATACCGTTAGTTATGTGATTTTCATTAATATTTTAATTTCGTACATGCTACAATGCCACAAGACGAACATCTTGAGTATAATTGTATTTATTTTATAAGTTGAACTCCAAAATAATTTGATTGCTGGATTAGCTTCAATAACGGACGACATTTTACTGCATTTTCGTTGGAAGAATAATTTATCTTTTGAAACCAAACATCGATTCCAATTAATGCATAGTTGAGGGTCAATAATGTATCTTTATATGCAACTTTAAATAAATATTTTAAGAAAATAAGAACCCAGAACTAACTAAACTGCCAAGCTAATTATAAGGTCGTGTATAGCGTAAACAACTATGCATTGTTACTGTGTTATTTTCTAAAGCATGACTTTTCGTATTATTTTTAGATGAAGATATTCTCGCCATGAATACAAGTGGAGTAGCTTCCATCGTGAAGTGTGACTATACCTGCCATTATGAAGGTCAGTTTTAATATGTTTGTTTGCGTTAGGACGTAAATATTATTACCTTGGCATTTGAGTTTGTTCTCAGTGCAAATAGGCACAATGAGACTACAAGATGGGTAATTTAGTAAAAGGGTCAATTTATCCTAGCATTTCGTGATTCCATAATTTATCTTAAACATTTTAGAACAGCACACGCAGGGACAATAGCATGTTAATATAAACTATGCTTTGAACTCCATTTAATTCAATGGAATATTGTTTTTCTGTGGAATCCTGGTAAAACTGCACTATGATTATAAATGCACTTCTTTTACTAGATCGAAGAGTTAGGAAATGTGACGGAAGTCCTTCATGTCGAACGTTAAATGATCAATGTATAGGTTGTGAGAAACCTCCGGAATTCTGCAATTTCATTCCTACGGGTACCTTAGGGTAAGTAATCCTACATAACGCTTCAATTCATCTTAACATAAGGAATTCTCATCCAATTGACCTTTTTATTCGATCGAAAATATCTTGCCATTTCATAATTTATTAGTATCTATTATTATAGGTTATTGTAAAAGATAAATAAAACGTGTACAATGCAAAGATTGATTTAAATTTCCTTTAAGACTTACGGTTACTATAATAATAAGGTCGTTTGTTTCAACACAACACTAAATTTTGTTTGTTTCTTCATAATGAACTTAACGCATAAAACGAAGCAATAAATTACAAGATATGGGTGGTGGGGCAATCCACGTAAAATTAGATGTTTAATTTGACGGCGTAAAGTGAAAGGTTATTGGAAACATATCAACTTTGTGTTTGCAAAGTAGATTCATTTGCCTTCATGACGACGTTGTCACAATAGATGAGTTAACATTTCGAATGAATCATCGCCTATAAGCCAGACAACCTTACGCCTTTTCTACAAGCGTTGAATAATTGGAAGAATTAAAATGCACCAATGGACAACAAAGGATGGAAGAAGATGACACATTCTCACAATTTGGCATTTAATCAGAACAATCATGAATGAAACATCTTTAATAAAATCTTTACCATGTATGTGAAAGAAAGTTAATGATCGAACTAATAAAATGACACCAACCGAATGCAAATTCTAAATGTGTACATTGCCTCCGACAGTCTATACAGAGTTAGATTCGGGCATTGTCGGACCTTTTTTCTCGCTAGGCAAGAATTTTTTGAAAGCACCAGACGCGGATCCGTTTTCAGTTCATTTTATATAAATTTAATTTTAATTTCAAATTGTCAAATAGTTCGGGATTGTCAAATCCGGGACAGTAGCGGCTACAGTACGGGTGTCACTTTTGCTATGAAATTCATACCGCTGGTTTTTCGATAAAAACAAAATAGATCCTGAGGATCGATTCGTATTGTATATTCGTAGTGACATTTTATTCAAATTAGCAAACATTTTGACTTTGACTTAGCGACGTTTGCCCGCCGACTTTAGAGCGCATGATATAAGTGTGCCGACATTTGGGAGTCCTTCATTCAATCCCAAACATTCATTACAAATATAGAAATGAACAATATTATGGTGCATTTAGGACAAGGTTAGTTCAGGGTTGTGAATATTAACTCAAGCCGTCAATTTGGTTGGTTTTACGGGCCCGCGCTTTTAATTGCCTGTGGCCTACTGTCGTGACTCCTATGTCTATGATTTTTTTTAGCACAGGAGAATTTCGTTGCGAGAGTGGATTATATCTACATGGTACAGAGGTCTGCGACGGTATTGAAAACTGTCCTGATAAAGAAGATGAACTGCACTGTCCACTCCGGTAAATATTCCGAAATTATATATTCTGAAATTATTGCAATTTTTTTTTATTATTTCAAGCAATTAAAATTTTCTTTCAGGATAGGGTTTAAAAATGAATCATGATCGTTTCCCTAATATCTTGATTTTTGAAATTTGAAATTTCTTCATCAGTGCGTAAATACTCTCTTAAGGAAATAGCAATGAGTACGTTTCGAAACTGTCCCTGTTTTCTCAAATATTAATTTCCTCGTCCATGCGAGAAATCGTTTAAGTTATGGAATATTTCAATCACTGAAGCATCTTCATTTTTATTGTTCATGCATTAAACGGCTATTGTTGCAGATTAATCTTTGGTCATGCATTTTCAGGTTTTATTGTAAAAATCAATCGCCGATCAACATTCTGGAAGAAAATAAGTGTGATTTGTTCAAGGTACATTTAGGTTTACGTGACGAACAAAACTCTTTCAACTCTTTTCGAATCCCGCTGTAGCGATATCAGATTACTTCGCACTATTCATATTACCTGCTTTCTGATTTATCTAAAATGTAATAAGTTTTTAGCTGTAACTTAAGTAGTTGAGGTCATGTGCTTGGAATGACGTAAAAATTAAGTTTAGGTTCGAGTTGTTCTCGGGGATAATATCCGTTTCGACTCTTTCATTTAACAAAGCGTTAAATACATTATTCAGCTCTTCCTCTCCCCTGAGGTAATAGAAATAATCGAGGTAAGTTACCCCGTGAATTAGCTTGAGATTTTTGTAATTTTTTGTAATCGATTGGATTTGATTATAGCTGCCATTCCTTTGTCTAAAATTCGTTTCATTTTGAGATTAATTATTACCTGAATATTTCTAACGGAGATGACATATTTCAAGATTTTTTTTTGATGTTCATAACGAAGCTTGATATTAATTTTTCTATTTAATTGTATGGAAAATAACAATGACCTTTTTGTTAGGATGTCATCAGATTTTAGTTAAAGCAATAACTGCTGTAATGTTGATTTATTAGGATTGTACTGATGCAAGTGACGAGTTGGAATGTAAAGAAAGTAGGCACAAATGCGAGGTACGGGAATGTAGGTTGGATACTATATTTCGAAGCTAATTGGAAAATTATAAATAGCAATCAATTAATATCATGCAGGTATTTTCCACGAATACATCAAATTGTGAACTAACACACTTTTACTGTAATGACAGTGGAGAAACGAAATATCTTGACCGTGTGAAAAAGGTGAGTCCTTCCATCCGATGAAATTTACTTCGCATAGTCTCCGGGAATGAAAGCTGAATTAACCAGCGAATAATAATTGATTGTTTTGATATTTCAAGGTTTGCGATGGGAATGAAGATTGCGAATCTGGAAAAGACGAATGTCAGGATTGTACTCAAGGCGCCTTCTCAAATGATGATTCCATGATCAGCGCAGTATGGATTATACCGGTTCTCTGGACTATCAGTAAGTGAAATTTCGGTCTGTATGTGTAAGCTGTTAGGCCTTGAGACAGTTTGAATTGAATGTAAACTCCATATGTACCTTAGTTTACTGGTATATGGATGACGTTATATAGATTAAGCCGACATTTTTCTAGATAATACGATTGAATTGAATATGTCTTTTTGGAAAAGGTAACGTGCTCATATGCATACATATATCCTTTACAGGTCTAATTGCAGTCATTGGCAATGTGAGTGTAGCTGGTTCCTCATTCAAGAAACTTCTGAGATCTGGTAAAATGAAGCCAATTGAAAAAAGTCAAATAATATTAATCTTCAATCTATCAATGGCGGATCTTCTTGTAGCAGTAAGAAATCTTAATTACTTAATTCATGTATGGAGATGAAAATTTAAGAAGTAGAAAAAGGATATCATCTGTATTAATTGCGTATGTGCATTTGTGTTTTTTACTTAATAATTACTATCGGAGAGACTTAAGAGGTCATTTTCTTATTTTTAGATTTACACAACGGCAATGTGTATTCAAAATTATCACTTGAATAACTATTGCTTGAAAGATCATGCCTGGAGAAGTGGAATGACTTGCTCAATACTTGGGGTTCTGCTGATGGTTGGTTCTGAGAAATCTGTTCTAGCTCTGGCAATTATAACAGGATTCAGACTGAGAGCTGTGGTCAAGTAAGGAGGAAGATATTCCTTATAAACTCTGGATTTTAAAATGGAAACAGCATACTTAACAGTGAATAATCCAACACATTTGCTGGGAATAAAAATATCTAACTTCGAATCAAACTCTTGAATAATACCTAGATCATTCTCATCAAAACATTAAAATATTCCTTCTCAGGCCTTTCGCCAGGGTGTCTATTAGACCAGTAATTGCTTCCATGATCATATCGTGGTTGATCGCTTTCTCTCTTGCAATAATCCCACTAGTCCCAACTCTCCAGGACTACTTTGTTGAGAGCATTTGGTAAGTAATATTGCTTTATTAGATGCTTAATAGGAAAAAAGCCTATAAACCAATGAGCTATTCTCTTTTATTACATTTTTCAAGTCAATCAATTCCACATCTGATATATATAACCTCATCAATCAAATTTCAAATAATAAATCAATAACACCAATGTTGAGTTTCCTAATGACCGTGTGAACTCTTTATAACGTTGAAGAATATAACTTCATTATGTTTCAGGTACCGACAAAATACATTTGTTACTACTGTTGAACGGGAATATGTCGAAGATCTCACACGGAAAATGGTTGTGATGCAGAAAAAAGATGAAAATTACATGGAGGAGCACGGGTTTAATAATCTTTGTTTGTTTATTTGTAAAATAAAACAATGCATAAATTTATAATACTAAAATCTTAACGAACTTCTCTTGTGTTTGCTTGCTCGTTTTGCAAACTGCAATCCATTAATTCCTATTTTCTTGTAGAAACATAACATGATTCTTACTAAGAAAGTCATTTGGTAAATTGAATATGTTTTGTTTATCCTCTACCTGTAGACCAGGGGTGGGCAAACTTTTTTTCTCCGCGGATCGCACGGAGCATCTGGGAATCTCTCGCGGGCTGCATTAAACAAAAACTATGTTTACTAAATGTTATTTCCATACAAAAACGCTATTATCATTCATGCAAATGTGTTTGCGTTTGCAACATGACTGCGAAACCTCATTGTAGTCTCGTTAAACGCGTTTTTCTGTGCGAAAATGTCTGCACCACACAAATTGACATCGCCTTGCGAGGAAGTTCACGGGCCACACAAGAGACCTCGCGAAAGAGCATGCGGCCCGCGGGTCGTAGTTTGCCAACCCCTGCTGCAGACCCATATGTAGGGTCAGCAACAAATGTTTCAAAATAATAAATTCAAAATTCAGTAGTAAATCTTTTTAGCAAGGTGCAAACAGGACCATGCTGTATTAGATGACTATAACAATTAAACCTTACTTTCTTTTATTGTCTTCTCAGAGGAGTTGGCAGCTGGTCTCTACTGGAAAAGCTAATAAAAAATCTCAACCCTTCTTACGTTGTTGAACGTCGATTTGGATTTTACTCGTCTCATGGCGTCTGCATTCCTACATTGTTCCCAGACCGAGCCAACAATGCTGCATGGGGATACTCCCTTTTCCTTATACTGATCAACTTCTCCGCTTTTATTTGGATATTTCTGGGCTACGTCATCATCTACTTGTAAGTATACATGGATAATAATATTTATTGTATACTTATGGTACGCTATTATTAGTCCAGCAACTTATGTTTTTAATATTTATTAAAATTTGTAAATAGCAAACACATAGGAATCTCGTGTAAAGACATTGGAATCTCATCATCAACTAAACGTATTAATATTATATGATTGAATTAAAGATCTAATTCGAATTTTAACCTATTTTCAGGAAATCATCCAAGTCCGCAGCATCTGTGAGATCAACATCAAATCGAAATTCTACTCTTCAAAGAAAAGTTACTCGCATCGTAGCTACTGACTTCTTCTGCTGGATGCCTGTTTCTATCCTGGCATTTCTTCAGCTATCTGGTATTTAGAATGGTTCAATCTATTCATAATACGCATTAGGAGAAATTTACGATCTACCAGCTAAATTGCTATGAATCATTCATTAATCCTGCTTTTTCATTTTGTTATACTCACACTGTATTTAATTCCATATCACAGGCATCGATATACCAAAGGAGGTCTACGTTCCAGTCGGTATGGTACTGATTCCGATCAACTGCTCCC
>JAUELA010148799.1:0-14102 GCA_031471845.1 Boltenia villosa | reverse complement strand
AAATGAAGCTTAAATTTATTTTTGATATGTAGAGATGTATGCAATCAAATGAACAAATAATTCGTTTGTGTTTGATATAGATATGTATATACTCATCGTAGTTATCAATTTGTCCAGCGATTGAATCAATTTACAAGTGTGGATTTGGTATTGAAATTTATTAGTTCACCTGCTGCCAGTGACAATTTTTTTAACATATGTATCCTATTTCAAATGCATATATTTTAGATTTTGTAAATACTTCTTGTAAAAATGACATGAATAAAAGCACCAAGATTTGGTTCCGTTCGTTACAACTTCCTTTTTACTTGCTACATCATTGTGTGACACGTCATCATGAGGATAAAAGATATGACTCTCCAACATATTATTGACTTTAGAACTGTATCAACTGTTCTTTAGTAAACTTTGTTTTTCCTCCTATATCAAATGCAAATCAACAACTGATGACGTACTTGCATGACGTACCTTGTTGTTGTTTTAAGGAGTGTTGAAGCCATCGACATCTAAGGTTATTTAGGCTATGTAGTGTGTGAAAGTTTATTAGAGCATTGTGAATATGTACCTTGCTCAAGGTTACCGCGCTACGCTAAGATATATTAACCTCTTGTTAGCCCCGTGCATGTTCGTGTATGTGCGTGTAGAGAAAATCTTGACCAGCAAGAAGATTTCCCTATCATTGGAGAAACCGGAACATTGGAGAACTGTACGAGCTTCTCAGTGTGCAAAAGCTTCTCCCATGACGTACCCTGCATTGATCTCAAACACTGCCGGAGTTGGGAATAAGCTAAATAAGCTATATTAATAGTTTACGCATGTATTCCCTGTATAATGAACTTTCCGAATATTGTGTTTATTACTTGGCTAATGAAAATCCTACCTACATCCTGTAAGAAATTTTGCTCATGACGTAACAAGACTTTTTGCTTTACGCTGAACTGTCTCCATATTAGTCTGACCACCTGACCTACTATATGCCGTCAACAGGAACTAGCTACGACCTAATTTGATGCCAAGAAACTTGACTCTAAACTGTCGAGCGTATCTGACTAACTTCTTGGGATCATGCCAACTTCTGTCATGACTCAATGCAACCTATCAGTAAATGGAAATCAAATTCTTACTTAAAGTACTATGTTCGAATACTCCTTAGCTATCACTTTCCAACCAATAAATGCTATAAATATTAATTAAATATAAACATTTTATCATAATTTAACATCAATTTGATACTAAGAAATTTGGTGCCAACAGAACAGACTCAAAATATACATTAAATAATACTTCACTCTGTTCAAAACAATGTTTGTGACAAATTTTATTGAAAAAAATTCAGATTGAAATTAATAAGAGAAGAAGTATAAGTAAGCACACTACATTGAAAAAGCATACATTTAATATTATTTGCAATATATTCAACTTTTTTTATTCAATTATGCGCAGGTGGCTGATCTTTCATTTGTTTAAATGTTTTGTGACCGCATGGGAAAATTGCAATCCATTCAATATATAAGTCGTGCAACCCTTTGGATAAATCCCATTCCCGTTTACTAAATTCAGAATTAGTCTAATCACACAATTACCCGGATGTTCTCCATCATTTAACAACCACCGTCATTGCATTGAAGAAACAGTGAATATTCGAGCGTTGAGTTGAGCAGCGGCTGTACAACGAATACAGATTTAGATTCCTTAGTTGCTCAATCTGAGTTCTTGGTTTGTTTATTGTACTTATATTTCAACCAATGGTAGAAATTTAAAATATTGAATAAGCGTGTAACCTAAAATGTGGATATGAGTTATGATACAAACATAATTAATTTCATCTTATTCCTTTGCGATTTAATATAGGGCTAGATTAAGTAAATCCAATTAATGACTGGAAGAACTATCAACCGAAAATAAAATAGGATCGATGATCTGTCTGCTCGTAACCGAGTAATTTCAATAACAAACTGGTATATTAATGAACTCTCACCGCAAAACTACACGCATTTTGTAAAAACAATAACACTTATAAAGAATAAGAAACCAAAGGCAGAGTTGTAGAAACAAATTTGATAATATAAATACAGAGCTCGAATTATTTTAAGTTTGCAGTAAATATTCGAACCTTCGTAGTTTATAATGTTACTTACTATTCAGTCATGTGATCAATGAATATTCTTTTATTCTATTCCGAAATATACTAGAGTTTGCGGGATTATAACTGCCTCCCAATAATTGGGGCTTGGGGCGCTTGTAACTGGAAATTTTGGAGCCAGCCCCGTACGTGTGTTGAATTGAAATCTGTTTCTGGATTGCGAACTTGGCTACAACAGTTCCCATACCCTGGTGAAATAGTAGAAATCGAAGATTCGGTAGGACCAACACCGTACCGTCAGTACAGGTGGTAGGACCCATAATGTGCCGGTACCTAATTATAATATTACGACAATTTTAAAATACGTCAGAATCAGAAGTAGCGAATATTTTAATAAATTGCGGGGTTAAGCTACGCACAACTAAACATCCGAGCATAACAATAATTCGCTAAATGCTACATTAATTTTGTTAATTATGCATCAAAGACGGATGAGAAACATGTATAATACTTGGGATGGGACAGAACGAGTCCGAGTCCGAGTCCGACAACAACAACAAAACAAATAGAAAAAAATCCTGCGAAGTCAGGTGTCCAGAAAGCGATTTTTACCTCGATATGAAGACAGGTCAAAGCAATTGACGCCGGTTGTAAAGTGTCTGCGCTGAAGCCGTGACAATGGAAAATGATATTGTACCAGTGATCCGAAACGTTCTTTACTATAAAAGAATCATTCGATATGACACTGATTTTAATATCGTACTACAGAATATCGCTTTTTGCGTAGCTTCTAAAATAATATATATTTAACTTACCAGGACCAGGACGAAAAAACGGACATAAACTCACTCGCATATTGTGGTCTTTAAACAAAACTACTCAGTTCAAGAATACAATTTTTTAGGATTTGTCCCATCCCTTATACTTACCAAGCATCAACTAGTCAGGAAATTTACTGTTGTGCAGCGCGGTGTCCAGATGGTAGGGCTGGGGTGCGTTCGATGTAACACAAAATTTCATTAAACTTGTATTTCAATCTATACTCAGAGCGTGACGTTTGAATGTTAGAGGTCATTCGTACTGATATATATATATTACAGAATATAAAGTTTATTTAAGGGAGTATACCTGGAGATTTCGGCATGATTGGTTATACTATTGGAAATTTACTCGTTTCAGGCTAGATATCGATCGCTCCCAGACCGATATGGGGTGAGAAAAAAGTGATCTTAATAGGCCGTCACATGGTCAATATGTCTTACCAACAGAGTTAGTTTTCTCATCAGAAATCAGCCAGGCGTGACAACTTTTCACGTCAAAAGAAGGTTCGGCATATTTGCACCCCATGAAGCGTGTTAAAATTGCTGCTGGTATTGTGTTGAAGTTACGTCAGATCTTAGCCTTATTAATAGCTCTTAAACCAAGAACTACCATACAGAGACATATATTCATTTGGTCACGAAGACACTCCAGAATAAAAATCAAACTAAAGCTGAGCTAGAATTGCGTGCAATTAGACTGGCATAGACTTTCAAGTGCGAAGATTATATTAGAGATGCTTTGCTTGAAGATACAGGATGATTTTATTTCGGAGTGTTTTTTTCCTAATCTAACGTATTATCTATATAGTCATCGCGATAGGGGATTTGATCAGATGCTTTCTCCAAGCGTTCATTCATTTTTTATTTTTTATTAAACTTTGCGTGGAAATTGTGTGACTTAGCGACAAATGCAGCAAATGTTCAATATCTATTTACACTCGATTTCGATTACCATTATTTAAGAATATTATAGGAACTTATTTCATTTTACTTCTTGTAATTTACGAATGAAGATTTTGAAAACGCTCATACTGTTTCCGTGTGTATCGGCGTAAATTCACCTTCAACATATATAAAAGGCTATAGGGAGTTAACAAGTTCCATCGCTATCCGATATGCAATAGTCTCAAATGCCTAATGGTGTCAACTTCCATCTCAACCTCTAACTCTCTCATAGAAATCATGAAAACATGTGCGATGACATACCTCGAAGCATCATCTCATTTACAATTGAGACAGCTCACCCTTCATATATCAAATATACAATACATCACAGCTTCAACTAGATACTAGATTTATGTTGTTACAAAGAAACTTGACTCTCAAGTTTAAATTATGATTTCTACCTGGTCTCACTTTTTGGTGCCATGACAACATGTTCAGTTTGAGTGATTCGAGTACCTGGGAGGACGTAGGCCCATTTGCTGTAAATATTATGTGTTCCCATATGAAAGATATTTTTAAAAGTGGAATATTCCCTCCTAGTTAGAGACCAGAATGCCCTTAGTTTATAGAGAACATGACACAGGTGCAATAAACAGAATACCTAAAAATCTGCAGCGTAATATAATTCATGTAATTGTGTACCGAACTATTACATTTGCTTTCCAGTTCCGCTGTTTTATATGTTCACATACATTTTTACGGCCAGAGAGATAATGTAATTTTACAGCATTTTCTTCCTATTAAATCGTGATTGAACAAAAGAACTTTTTGCTCCCGAGCATACCTTCCGTTATTAAATGATCGAATGAACAGATATAAAATTTACTTCGTCCACTTACTTCCTAGTTTTCATATTATGATTCGTGCACATACTCAGGGCAAAGAAAAGAATAAGTAGAAGCCAAAAATAGTGACTTTGTAACAGTTATATTTCTCAAAAGATTTAGAAATTGGTGCCAATTTGTTTTGACGTCACGTTCAAGATGACGATGATGGTCCTGATTCCAGGCTATGAGTTTGTCATCAGAATACAGTCTATTTAGGAGGCAATTGTCCAGGGGCCTAATGGTCTCGGGAGCAATTGTCCAGGGGCAGTTGTCGGGGGGCAATTGTCCTGGGGCTGTTGTCCTAGAACCTGGATTAAGATATATTGTAACAAGAGAAGCTACAAGTACTTTTATTAATATGTAAAACTTAGAGCAAAAGAAAAGATAAGTAGAAGCCCAAAATATTGACTTGTTATTAGCTATATTTCTCAAAAGTTTAAAGAAGGATGATGAAGATTTAAATGTTCAAATTTTCAGTATGATATAGTAACAGTTCTAGGGCAACTCACCCCACGGACAATAGCACCTGACAATTGGCCCTCGGATAATTTCCTCCCCGTAACACCCGTCTATTTCCGGGTGAAGTTTTCCGGATACCGTATCATTCGTATTTTAACAATGCAACAACAATGAATGTTTTTATACTCACCAATCCACAGGAGAACAAAATCGAAATCAAGGTTCAATTCATTTTCATTATTTTATCCTTGTCATCTCGGAACTTTATCGTGTCAAATTATTCTTGACTCATTACCATTCTCAGGTGAGCCTACATATGAGCAGCTACTAGCTACGACGACTACTACCACTCATTTATTTATTTTTCGTTGAAATATGTCTACCATATTGAATAATTTTCAATTCCATTCAGACTACTTGTATATATTATAGTGTGGATGACCTAAACACTTATTGGCTTTAACACCACATAAACATATAAATAAGCGATTAATTCGGGTGTTCGGTTACCCATAAATATGAAATAGCGCCATTAAAAGCCACTTGTGTCGAATTTTTTTTCCAACAATTTTCGTGCATGAACTCAATGCGGTTTGTTTGGTTATTCACTGACACACAATTAATGACACCATTCAAATTTTAATACAGGTGTGTTCGGAGGTAGATGACATGTTTTATATTTGTAAAACTTTATATTTATGACGAATTATTACAAACATGGCAATATAATCTTTCAAATGACATGCACATTATTAAATATCTGTGAAGAAATGTCCTAAAATCGAGATTGGAAATTGAATGTCAAATATTATTTGAGAACACTTTGTTGTATTTGTTTCAACTCATTACATTTGGGCATATGAATGCCCATAAATTCAAATTTGCAATCATAATGGATAACTATGTATAAAATGACTATTAACTAGATTTCCACACTCCACCTACATTTTTTCATTAGAAGAACCGCAACGAACAGAAATTCTCCCAGAAACGCAACCAG
Organism: Boltenia villosa; assembly: GCA_031471845.1. Lineage (NCBI taxonomy): Eukaryota > Metazoa > Chordata > Ascidiacea > Stolidobranchia > Pyuridae > Boltenia > Boltenia villosa. Next base: position 7,967 of record JAUELA010148799.1, on the reverse strand, counting down.
TTAAAAAATCAATGGGGTCCCATGACGTTTTGGGACTGGACGGCGTTCACACAGAAATTGTACAAGTGCCTCCAGATGATGGGGAAACCATCGGTGAGTGATTTAAACTTTATTAATGTGCTTGAAAGGACAAGGAAAACAGATCGAATATTCCGCAAGGTATTCATATTTTCATATTTGGTTGTACTGGTCGTCAGGGAACTTCAAGAGGGTTCAACTGGTGAATAGAGAAATATTTACGATAAATGGAGGAAAATATTGGGATGGAAGGAAAACTTATTCTCTGAAGGAAGAGAGAGATGATAACATTCATATTTCTCTAACCCAGTCCCATTTAAACAAAATTCCAAATTGTGTTTTATGTTAGATAATATAATGAATAAAGTAATATGTAGCAAATGAAGAGTCGGCTTTTCATCCATCATACCTTTGGTTCCAATTTTCCCTTTCCCTCTTTTTCTAGTGTTGATATATATATATATACAATTATCTAACATTTTATTTCAGGACACACTGTTGTCATTGTTTATCCTCCTGGCGGTAACAGAGAAGAAATTGGTGTAGATGAATGCGCCGTCTGCAGTGAACCACTGGTAGACCCTCGAACTGCGATAAATCCTTGTGGACACACAACAACTTGTCGTGAATGTCTTGATACGATAATAGCCAATGGTGCACGCTGCCCAATATGTAGAGAAGTAATTCACAGCTTGATTCAAGTGTATTGATCGAAATTTCGCTCATATAAATATTTTTTAATGATTGTGTAAATATGTTTGGAATTAACAGGTAATTTATTCAGTTTTTGAAAATAATATCAAGGTTATTTTCGTTATTTATATCCTTGTCATCTTGGAACTATATAAGCGATCTATCCGGGTGATCGGTTACCCATAGATACAAAAATATCACCATTAAAAGCCAGTTGTGTCGAATTTTTCCAAAAATTTCCATACATGTCATATGCGTTAATGAACTCAATGCTTAACATCTTTAACACCAAATACAAAAAAACATGCCAATGGTCTGCTTTGTTATTAGAAGTTTATTTTTATTTTATCGAGTCACAGCTTCTCTGACAGGTTACTTAATTGGTGATTGTTTTATTTGAGTCGGATTAACGGGCTTGGCAGTCAATTCTGTTGCTGCCAGATCCTCGAACTGCGATAAACCCTTGCGGACACACTAAAACGTGTCGTGAATGTCTTAGGATAATACAAACGAGCGCTGATAAACGTTGCCCAATATGTAGAGAAATAATCCAGAGCTTGATTCAAGTGTATTAATCAAACTTTCGCTCTTGTAAGTTTTCATTTCATATGGAATATTACTATGCATCTTTTAATCGGAACCAACGTGTACTCAATACCAGGACAGAGAAAAAATCAGTATCCCTCCCTACCTTTTAGTGTCACCAGATTCCCTCACCTCCTCGACTTAAATATGCATACTTTATAATGCAATGGTTATTTAGTTGCTTCAATTTTTCTTTATTAATATTTATTTGATTTTAGTCTATAAAGGCTCGTTTTTAGATTTTATTAGTTTCATGTCTCATGCACGTCCTAAAGCTCCAATGTTTAAATATTGATGGTTTATATTGATGAGTAATTTCAATTAAAATATTGTATATTATGTTGTTTTAAGTAATTTATTTCATATATTTATCTTCAGGTTATTTTACAACAAGATATTACCGCGAGCTATGAAGTGCACTATCATAGCAAAATCCGATAATGTAAAAACAATAATTCCTTTATAATCCCTCAGATTAAAGTTTCACCGTTAAACTAAAAAATAAGTCTTACAACCTCAACTCCATTTATATTTCTTCCATATAATCTGCAATATTTTACGTTTTAAGTACCGTATTTTCGCGTATATAAGACGCACCCCTATATAAGACGCGGGTTTGGATGATTTGTGTGAAAAATATTTTATATAAGACGCCCATGAATATACGACGCACACGGACCCGCCCTCTACCGAACTGACCAAACCTTATATTGACTGCATATTACACAGCGTTGCTTTTGTAGCCGCTTCCTCGCTCTTGACGGATACACCTGCGAAAAAAGTGTACCGCGTGTTGGAGGAATGGAACATGGAAACAAATTATTTATTGTTGTAGCGAGTGTTGCGTTGCTTCATGCACGGTACCTTGTTTTGGTTCATTTCATACATTGACGAGCTCATTTTTATCTTTCTTCGTCAATAAAAATTCCATGCTCGTTTCTCCATGCGCACAGGTTTCTTTCTCTCTCATCGCGTATCTTTCTCCCTCTTTCATCAAGAATATTCGAAAGTACATACTACATGCGGTTGGCAGGATAAAATTAATTTCAATAATTTTTATTTCAAATCAAAATATTTATCAAGCAATTGGATTAATTAATAAGACAGAGAATAATGATTTTAAGTGAAATTTGCGAATTAAAATACGAGGAATGTAGAATGCCAAGATGGCAATATTTCAAATGATGTGTCAGGTTATATGAAAATAAACAATTTCGCCTTAAATTGATACTCAAACTCAATATTATTTTCAAAAAATAAATAAATCCCCATTGGTTACAAACATATTTGTACAATAGATATAAAACATTTACAAGAAAAAGGGTTCGATTAGTACAATCGAATCAAGCTCTGAATTATTTCTCTACATATTGGGCAACGTGCACCATTTTCTATAATCGTATCAAGACATTCACGACAAGTTTTTGTGTGCCCACAAGGAATTATTGCAGTACGAGGATCTTGCAGTGGTTCACAGCAGACGCCGCATTCATCTTCTGTCTCGTTATGAACATCGGCATCAGCCTCTCCTCGGTTAACGGCAGGAGGGTGCACCATGACAACCGTGTATCCTGTAAATAGATTAGTATTAATAAATTAACACCCAGAGTAATTTGTAGAAATATGGCGTTAGATATGGAGATGGAATCCAAATTAGTTTATCCCATCTCACCCATTAAATCTGAAATGACTATTTTGCAGCATAAACGCGATGTTTTTTGCACTCAACAAGTGGGGACGTTGATTTGTTGGTGGTTCATTTGTTCTTGGGGACTAAAAAAACTACTAAATATGGCAAAGTTATATTTTAAACAAACAAACAAAAATGATATATAAATATATATATATATTGCGTGTTTATATTATGACTCATCATATGTGCTGATGTATATATAGACCTTGGCTAATAATTTATTTTTCATGAATTTACCTTGATCCTCGCCTTGGTGGGGTCGAATAAGCAGAGTAGAATACCAGAGAAAATTCTGACATTGGTAGTTTTGATAAAAAATAATTTTGAATTTTCAAAAACCGCTACAACTCTTTCAACTGCTATTATACTACACTAGATATTAAATTCTAAATTTATTGCCCTATCTCACTGGAAGAAGTAATTTTGCTATTGTAGTGATAAATCCGATTCATTTACAGGACCCACTGGCGTGGTCAACCTATTAATTTAACTCCCATTCATTTCCTAGACAATGGTAATATGTTTTAGGGGACCTAGTCGTCGCAAGCCTATAGAAGCCAGGTTATGAACTATTATTGCTGGCTCATAGTCAAATTTTAACCAGCTCCATGGTTGCCAGGTAAGATGCGTGGGACTCATTTGAGTAAACCAGCAAGATGGCTTACATATTTTAATGGCGAATGATAATTCATTTACAGGGTGGTTGGGTATTGACACTCGCTTGACAGTATCAACACAATGTGAATTGCAATGAATATTTGTATCATAGGAGAGTAAGACTAATCACAAATATGCACGATTATATATATATATGTTAGGTTAAATGTGATGAGGATGGGATTACGAATGTGCTAAATAACCACTGATCCTAAACCTAACCTGAACATTACCCGCTTATATATTGAAATGGAATTTACACAAATTATTTTTGAAAAGGTTCAGAGGTCATAACTATTTTAATAAGCTTTTGGGTTGAACCTAAGTTCAATATGCTCACACACCGCGTGATCCTCCGGTGGTGAAAAAACGTATTTTCATAGAAATGAAAAAGTGCAAAAAGACAATAAACATTGTATGGAAAATATGATTAATAACAAAAGACTCCTAGGATCTGATTTCTATTGATATTTTTTCAAGTTTGAAAAAGTAATTTAGTCATTTTCGTACTTTTCAATATTCATATATTCAAAGGCTAAAAATGCTAAGCATCGAAATGGGACAAATACGGGTAAAATGTGTAAGTTCACAGATACAGTTCAGAATTATCCCGATAAAGAACAATCACACTTACTTCTACTTCTCTAAGGCTCACAATCTATCCTGTTGAATTTCACATTTCGCAAATAAACTTCCAGTAGATGTCTTACACGTAGTCATGTAGAGCTTAAATACCTCTCTATATATATATATATGTCCACAATAAGTGCGGCAAGGTGGTTCTGGGTTCGAATCTATCAAAATGCCGCGTGATATTATTCAGCAAGATATCCTTAGTTCAGCTGGGATGTAGCGTAAAGTATCACATAGTTTCATCTACCGTCTCGCACACGCATCCAAACACATGGAATTTTTTTTTATATATATTAAACGAACATCAAGTATACGATTATTCAGGACCTCATTTACTAACTTTAACAACATTTCTTAGCCTATCCAAATATCTACCTGAACGAAATCCGTCCTAATAATTGTCACATAACACAGAGGATAGGAAATTAATATACAATAGAAACCAGACTTTAAAAAGGAAACATGATACAACCTTTTGTGCTAGAGTATCTGCTATATATAGTATGGTATCGTAAACTAGAATGTAAAGGCACAGACAATCCGTATGCTTTCATGTTCCGCTTAATTATATGCAAACTATGTTTGCTTAAGGTTCGGGGGTCATACCCATCTGAATAAACTTTCGGGATAAATCTAGGACAAACAGCATAAGTACCTGTCAAACTCCGCAGGCGAAAAAAAAAATATTTTTACCAAATAAAAACCTACTATAAATGCAATATGTACTAAAGGAAAGCGTTCGAAATGAACGAATTTTCGATGAAAAGTAGCGGATGTGACGTTTTTTATTGATAGTGTAGCAACAAAATTACAACCTGTTTTTTTTTTTTCATTTTGTTATTGAACATTTAAAAATGTATAAAAAATGGGTAAAAAGTTGACAGCTATATTGTAAGAAGGACCCGTATTTTTTAATCCTTTATAATTCAAGAGTTTTATTGATTATCCATCATTCTGAATTCATTTATCTGATTCTGAATTCATTTCTTTTATAGACTCAAATAAGCCTTACTTGTAGTCACGTGCAGCTCAAATATATACGAACATCGGCATCAAGCATACGATAATGCTGGACTTAATATCCTTGAAATTTATACTGATTCAAAAAAATATTCCTAAGCTTATCCTCCGCTTAGTCAAGTGTCTACATAAGCCTAATTACTCCGCACATTTTTCCAAGAACAAAAGTATTTATTAGTCACTGACATAGGGTAGCCAGGAGCAATATTCATATTTCAACATATCAGTCATATATTTGACAAAGTTGAAGAATTTCTAAGGTATTTGAAATCTTTATAAGTTTTGATTGTCAAAACGCAAGCGTTTGATCGTAATCGAATTTCACTTGTGAACCTAATTTCGATATTCCAAGTCAATCTGTCATTCTAAATTGCAAATGAAAGTGGGTCGCCAACTGAAAAAGTTTGAAAACTCTGTTCCAGGTACTTAGAATAGCAGCAGTGCAGACCATAGCAACGTATCCAATAAATAAATTTTTCATATTTTCCAATAGCGACACTTAACAGAGACATATACATCCAATATGATCATCAGAGAAGGGTATAGTATCGTCACACCAACTCGCACTCGCAGCGAGGATCCTGGCTATTATATTGACAAAGTTTATTGAAAGGGTAGAAAGTGGCGAAAACATACTGATTGTTTGTATTAGTTACATGCTAGGCTGCGATACAACAGCACAAAAGGCTTACAACTGTATCAAATATCCTTCAAAGCATGATATCTATTGTAATTTGATTTAGTATCCTAAATGACCATTAAAAACCTATCTTATGTGACAATAATGCAGGATAATTTAGATAGACATTTAAAAAGTTGTTGTCCTGGAATCGGATGTATTAGTCGCTAAATTTGGCAAAAATACTTATTTTTCGCCTTCAGAATTTGGCAGGTGCTCTTATGCTGTTTATCTCAGATTTATCCCAAAAGTAATTTTTTGATTGATTTATCATGTTTACCCACGATTCACCGGGAAGCAGTAGTGGGCTTATACATGGACGCATAATGATTGCGAGCATGATGATTATGACCGAGCATTATGGTTATGACCCCCGAAACTTAACTAAAAATAGTTAGAATATGAATAAACAGAGCATGAAAGCATACTGATTGTCTGTATTATTTACATTCTAGTTTGTGATAACATACTATTTATGATTAAATACCTTCGTTATGTGACAATTATGGAGAGACTTGAACATTTGGATAGGCTAAGAATGCTGCTCAAGTCAGAAAATGTCAGGAAAATTAGGTCCAGCACAATCGTATACTTGATGTTTATATCGTGTAGTCATATATATATTTAAGCTGTAGGCTTAGTTGTGAAATTGTGAAATTCAATTGTCCTAGGGGCAGTTATCCTAAAACTTGGATCGGGATATGTTGTAGTAATAGAAGCTACAAGTACTTTCATTCATCGGTAAAACTTAGAGCAAAAGATAAGTAGAAGACAAAAATATTGACTTTTTATTAGCTATATTTCCCAGAAGTTTAAAAAATTGAGAAAGATTTGTGCGAAACGTACAAACCTACAAACTTTCAGTATGATATAGGAACAGTTCTAGGGCAACTCACCCCACGGACAATAGCACCTGACAATTGCCGCCTCGGACAATTACCTTCCCGCAACTCCCATATATGTCCTGGATAAGTTGTCCGGATACCACTTGAACACCTAAACATTCGCCATTTAACAAGGAATATTTTTATAGTTTAATCAGAAAGGAAATATAAATCTCCTTTATCCAAAATACTATGAGTTGGGAAAGAATGTTGCGGATGGTTTACGGATCTTTGCAGAGTATTGATATGTTTATCATTCCCAATTGTACGCTGGCACCTTTTTTGCCAGGAATATATTTACGACGACGATGATGACGAAATCGATCCTGAGATAAAGGTAAAGATTAATAATCGGATTTGAAACATTTCGTTTGAGTCATTGCGATATTAAAATGTCCCTTTGGCCATTGGGCAACGTAAAATGCTCAAATCAGGATTAAAAACCCCCTTCTCTTATATTTGACACCTATATCTCGTATATGGCCTATATATGATTCTTCTGTAGTTGTTCTTCAATTTATCTGCAAAGTTTTTGTAAGGTGTCATATTTTAGTTCTTGTATTTCAAAATATCGAACGCAATTAGAGAGACATACTTTCACACTTCAATAGCAATCTATCTTAACAGCAATAGCACAGCAACCATTAACATCAACAGTTCAGACTCGCCAATCCGCAGGAGAACAAAATCGAAATCAAGGAAATCAAGGTTATTTTCGTCATTTCATCCTTGTCATCTAGGAACTATATTATGTCCACTTATAACTATATTATGTTGGCTTCAAAACTATCAACTTTTTAATACTATGGGTTTTTAATTACTTCAATTGTTTTTTATTTGCGAGTTTAGAAAGGCGTTATAGCTTTTAATAGTTTTATGTTTAATGTACGTTCTGAGGCTAAGGTGTAAATAGTGATGATTTATATATATGAGTTATTTCAATAAACAAACTGACATATTATGTATTTCTAAGTTTTATTTCCTAGATTTATCGTCGGTTATCCGATTTCATTGCTCAGTCTGATAGAAGGTGGCAGACTTTAGTATTGGCTATTACCCTGGGGTAGCCAAGATTTTGTAAGGAGAAAGTCAACAGAGCAAAATA
>JAUELA010148688.1:0-14103 GCA_031471845.1 Boltenia villosa | reverse complement strand
TACTACTCTAACATAAAACTTTTTTTACTTTAAAGAAATGTAAAACAGTGAACTCAGGGACCTTTAAAAGACAATAAGCACACAAAAAAGAAACAGTGAAAAAAAAACGAAAATCTTTTTTTTGAAGACAGGGACCTACGAAAAGAAACCATTATCACAAAAAAACATGGAAAAACCTAAAAAAATGTTTCAGTTTGAAGATAAGGATTTGAATATTTAATTTATACCCAAAGGCACTTGCTATACAGATCATTGAAGATTTAAGTAACTTTTTACTTCAGTTAACATACATTTCAAGTCCAAAATATATCATGTAAATGTGAAAAATATTATACAATAAAATGACTCGCTAAAATTATAATCTCAAAACAAGAGCTATGTAGTTGGAATGTTCAAATTTGGGTGAAGTCGTAGTAAAGAAATGGGGGAGTAAAAGGTTGGGGTGAGTTGAAATTGTAGTCCAAAAAAATTACCCGCTTCGACTCCATGAAACAATATTAATAACGTATTAGTTCAAAACAACCAGTTCCTTCTGCTGAAATAACTTATTATTGAATCTTCATTATTTGGAGTCTGGGCATTTTTTAACTGGGTGAAGTTGGGGTCAAAAGTTTTCTCCACAGCCCTGATTATACCCCTATCAACTGACATATAACAGGGCAGGCCCCACCTTTTGGGCACTATCCTTACAGTGGTACACTTTGGAAAATTGGCGACAAGAAAAAATAACTATTAACTAAACTACACACACAAAGTTGGTCAAAAGGTAAATTATTTCTAAGTGAAAATTCAGAATCATGAATTCCTAATACACAAATATGATTAGTATTCCTTTTAGGCTTATTAACAACCTCTGCATAAATTTACTACTATTTTATTTCAACACTTGAATATATCAGAATCAGTCATGAATCATTATATGCTATAGACATGCACGAAAATATTTTTTGTATCTTTCGAAGTGTGAAATGCTGAATGTCTATATGAATGTTTTAACATATTACAAACACAAATATGATGGGGGGACATACATTTTGGTATTTTCAGGCTTATGAAAACTTTAAGATAATTCTACCAGATATCAGTTGCCTATAAATTTTTAGGATGAATTCCTTTGCATGAAATTTAAACTTCTACAAAAATTACCTTGAAAATTAAATCATGTTTAAAAACTACTCTTTGAAATTTCATTTTTTATGATTGATTGAATGAAGAGGAATCTCCAGCTGGTATCTCTTCGATTGTGTTATTCTTCATGTCTATTCCAATCTCCAACAAAGCTTCCTTACCTATAAATGATAAAATTGATTTCAAAATAATTTAAAATTCACAAGTTCTGTTGAAGCTCTTGAAAAAGTTCTATGTATCCGAGATTTATTAAATACTAGACCAGTGGTTCTCCACCTATCATGGTCCATGGCCCCTCTACTGAGATCCTCAACGTCCGTGGCCCCTGCCGTGAAAAAAATGCAAGACGCAATGGCGTTATCCAGCACGAAAGAGTTAAACATAGCCTGCTCGTGGCCCCCGGCTAAGGTCTTATGGCCCCCAGTTGAGAACCACTGTACTAGACAACCCGTGGTGACCTGTTGTGTCAACCAGTTTCAGAAACAACTTCGGTAAGCTGTGGCACTATTTTAATAAACCTGTTTTATTAGGTTTGTATTGTGCCCGTGCCCGATTTCGCTGTATTTGATTAAAGCAAAAAAGACGCTAACAGAGTAATGAAAATGTGGTTTACTTTCTCTGTGATGAAATAACGGTTAAACAATCAATGTCACACTCATGTTATTACGCACAATGGGAAATAGGGATATGTTGTCGAATTTATTGCGAAAGACCCTCGGTGAGCCCAAAAAAACGGTGGTTCGATTTTCATGAAACTGGTTTTATTCTGTTCGCATCGTCATTTAATGGATTTCGTATGAATACTATATGGGGCTATCGGGCACCGTTTTTGCTCTATTCAAAAACAGACAAGCAAGCAACAAACAAACAAGAAATATCAGAGTTTTAGTATTTATCTAGATGTCAAAATGGCTGAAATATTTTTCCCCTACAATTAGAAATAGTTATTATTCCCGATAATATGAACGTTACATTGTTTTTATTTACCTTTGGTTTTTATCGGGGAAACAGGGGCGTCCCCACTGTCAATATCAAAAGGTTTTGTTTCACTTGAGATCATCCGGATATCCTTGGAGGTGTATCTCCTCCTCCCCATTGTCACCCCGTATCCACCCTCACACCGGATCCGATTGTCCTGCATCTTGACCTTAGGTGGATCTACGACCTTGATAGAAATTATATTCTAGTAAGTTTGAGATCTCGTTTACAACGTGTTCTATGGAAAAAAAAATGAAAAATCCGGGGGAACAACAAATTTAACCCAGTGGTTCTGAACCATCACCCCTTGGGGCTGACGGATTCCATTGGGGTCTAAAATTGTGAAAAGGTAACCCCGGCAATGGCATTAAGCAGGAAATCATCTGGCCTTAATAATGGGGAATTATGGAATTTTTGATTATATGTACCTTAATTCAATTAAACCATTCTGTATCTCTATATTTTAAACTCAAGACAATCAAAACAACAAAATTGCCTATTGGTTAAAGCAGGGTGGTCCAACTACTAGCCTGCAGGCCACTTGTAGCCGACAGGGTGATTTTGCGACTGATTAAAACATCTTAAAGCTAAAAACCTCCTAAAATCTAAACTCAGAAATTAAATGGGAAATGAAACACTAGACTAGGCCTTTGCCTTCGACCTGCCACTATCAACATAGAAATTCATATTGAGACTCTGGTAGAATAAGTCTCGACCACAAAAATCCCATTAGTAGATAAGAATATAACCAGTATTATGCATGAATAAAGCAAAGCCCCCCAAAACTAATGATTGCAAGAGTTGATAGTATTGGTTGAAAAAGTGTCATGGAAAAAAATAAAATAAAAGTAAGATATAAAATTTAGTTTTCATTTGTGGCACGCGACTTGTATGTGTATGCGACTTGTATTAAGGCTGTGCTGGCTTAAACTCAGGAGAACAAAAACAGGAAAATACGATACAGTATAAGGCAAAACAATGGCTTGAATCTGTTCAATCGTAAAATGTAGAAGTGAGAGTACGTACATGCAAGTGAACAGCCCCCTTTCCTGTCATTTCTTTCATATCCAATGAACCCTCAAAGGGGGGTTCAAATTCCATTTCTGGCTCCATCGTGTGGAGAATATCATTGTCTTCGAGTTCCGCCGTGCTTCCTGGCATAAGTTCAATAGCAGCACCCTGAAAAAATGAAATTTATTTTAATAAATTTATTTGAAAAAAAAAATCAATTTCATTAAAAATATTTTACCCTTGTTCCGGTAATGGTGCAGTTTTTCATTGTTAGTTTAGCCCCCTCTCTTACTGTCACCCCTGTCCCATCACATCTGAATGAGCATCCTTTAACGACCGCGTGGCCACTTTCTACTCTTAATGCTCCTTCTGTATTCTCAGCCTTTGAAACACGAAAAAAATTAAACTAATTTGCAAAAATCAACCTTGCAAGTTGGTCTCATACAGAACTATTTTTCAATATAGACGCAGCCCAGTAAAATGATGGCAACTGAGAAAGTTATCAAAAAATCCTATTCCATGTCTCAAGTGTGAGATAGATAAATAGAATTTTTATTTTTCGTCATTTTAAGATACAAAGTATTGAAAACAGTGGTCAATATAGAAAAATATGGCATGACACTGAAACCAACCGAATGGTTTATGACATTACAGTATGCAATGCAGTGACAACCACGGCCTGCAAGTGCTAAATTAAATTTTCTTTACAATTTTTTGGTATTCAGGCCTCTGCCTTTACCTACATTAAAGTTTATTTGTCTGAAAATGTGATTAAACAAAGATAAAGAATTATATATAATAAGTGAAATGACGTGTAGCATTTCTCTATGCTTCCCTTCTAATTTTTGATCCGTATGTGACAGAGTCACAAGGACAAGAATTATAGAATAGAAACAAGACATATTCTTGTTCCGAGTATCCCCGCTGCTCACGGATCCACAACTAAAAGGGTGCATAGAGAAAGGATAAACGGTTTGCTACGTGGGACCCGCAGAGATAACTGTTGGGATATGAACTTCAGACAGTGAATTTAATATCACGCCAACTTCTAACTACCAGACATACACATTTTTTCCTTCTTAGATACTTGGCCTTATATAACCAATCCAAGTGTTTCATTTTGCAGTTATTTATTTTGCTTCGTCTGAAGAAGCTAGATGTTATCATCTAGCGAAAGCTTACGAAATAAAGCTTTTAATTGTGTACAAACAAGACTATGTCTGATATAATATTACCTGAATGAAACGCAAGTTCTCCAATGTAACAGTCACTCCACTGACATTGACAAATAGATCATCATAAGGAATAGCTTCCACAATGATATCATCTCTCTTCCCGATACCTGAGAATTAAATCAAAAATATCATATTTTTGAGGCTTTCGGCTTAACTCTGTCCCTAAAGCTAGCAAGAACCTAGCACAGTTGTAATGACTCGAGTCAATGAGTCGCATTTTTGGTGAGACTTGACTCAAGTCATGACCTGTGAGAGACTCGACGCGAGTCTCTGCGCTTAAAGACTTGACTTGATAGGGACTCGAGTCTATCATAAAAGAGATCAATTTGATCACATTTTTCCGGTCTGTCTTAAATAGTTTATGACGTAACATTGTATTTGACATTCACGGGTATCTTGTTTCTTGAGCAAGTTGAAACAAGCTGTCGATTTGCTTTTCTTTTGTAAGGATCGTAACGTGAGTTGCCATAACATTCAGTTCAGTTTCGCGCCATGGATGTTTTACTGGATTCCTTTATTCATTGGTGAAATACTTCAGGACTTGAAATTGACTCGAACATTTTTGTGACTCGGACTAGACCATGAGATTGAAAAGACTTGACTTGACACGAGTCTCTAGGTCCATGGCTCAGACTCAACTTTGGTGACTTGGTCCAATCTGTGAAACCTAGGAATTCTGGACTTTGTGCCTAGAATCTGCACCATCATATCATAATAGTTTGGATTCGATGCAATTGTTGTGCGTCATACAAGAAAATCTGTTTCTCTCAAATCTCTCATCGTTTTAAAATCTTCAACCTGTGCGGAGCGTATGTTCGAAATCCATACTGGTTTTCTGTTCAACTCGGCCGAAATGGTGTAATCACTCAAAATAAATAAACCCAAGCATGGCTTGAAATTCCACATCTCTATCGAATTTCAAACTGGCCTGAGCGCACACTTAAAGACCACCTTAAGAAGGTTGTATTGCTACTTATCGATGATATTATAAAAAAAATCTCATAATATCAATCATAATAGTGGCCGAAGTTACCTCGAATTGTAACAGATTCAGTCAATTCATGAAATCCTTCTCCGCTGTGTGTACCAGGGTAGAGGATGATTGTATCTCCTTCATAGCACTGTTGCAATGCAGATTGTGGAGTCTTATGTTGCCTATGATAAATAATAATTAATTAATTAAGTCCGGTGGACGAACGGGTAAAGCAGCCGGCTGGTCATCTATGCTCACATAGAGGTTCTGGGTTCGATTCTCGGGTTCACCTGCACAGATTTATTCAGCACCTACACGATGTTGCACGCTAGTTGGTCAACTCACTTCAATATATGCCAAGTTCACCCTTGAGCCTTGACGTGAGTAAGTGACTGGGGACGCTTAACTCCTCGGTGGTACAGAGTTTCATGTGACGTTGGTCACGGCTTTCCTCCGCTATCTAAGTTCAGCATGTTGGCAAGCTGGCATGGTCGCATCATGCGTCCATGTATAAGCCTGCTACTGCTTTCCAATGAATCCGATGGTAAATATGATACATCAATCAATCAAAATTTACATATGCTATTTAAAATATATAGATGGAATTTTTATTTTTCTTGTTTCGAAATATACCTTATTTATATAAGGTGTATAAAGTGTGCTGCTAGAAGAGTAGGCAAATAAAACTATGTCTATGCGTCTGGGAGAAAAGAAATCCCACTCACAATTTCGGGGGGATTGTATTTAATGGTGAAAATGGAGGGGATTCCAGCACACATATATTTAGGTCTATGGACAAAAATGTAATAAAAATAAAAAGCCAAGTTCAAAAAATGCATGCTCATGTATCATTGAAATGAATATAATCTTATTAATCATAGGAAACCAGATCATAGGCTCAATCCTGGTTGAATTACTGGGACTAGTCAAGAACACAACGTACCTAATTAACGTATGACTCAAATGGCTTACAAAACAAATTTATATTACGTTGGCAGCTTATCTTATGTACAAATTAGTATCAGTTAATTCAGTATTAGTTAGGGAGGAGGATTAGGGTAGGCTCAGGTAATAAATATATAGATAGGTGTAAATCTGGTGCGGCGGTAACTTGAACACACCCGAATTACTCACCAATATATCTTCAAAGTGAGATTAAGATACCTACTTCATAAACACAATGATTAACAGATTGCAAATACTTCATGCTTCGTAGGCAAAATATACATGTACAAGGGAGACGCATTAGAAATAATTTGCAATAATATCCAAAGCGAACCTTTTTGCTATTCTATTGGGTATTTAATTTATTCTGTTATATATAAGACAATCGAGTCCTTTGACCTGGTCAATTCCTTGAGATGTTGGCAAAATCCAGGATTTCAGGGTCATGAAACAGCCTTTGGAGTTGTGTAGTATAGCAACATTAACTCATTTTAAATTTTTTACCACCTCGATATTTTGGACAATGTTCGAGCAAAATTGATTCATCTTGTGAATTCTGTGCAGGTACCATACATTGTTACAGTAGGATATATCCATTTCTATGGCTACTTACAATTAGAGCAGTTAAATGGTCAATGGCTTAGCTGTTGAACTCGTAAAATTTTAACCATTTTAACATTTAAAACAATTCTGCGCACAACATAATGATTCATTGCAACAGTAATGTACTGCAGCTGTGTGTCCGGAATCACCGCTAACTATCTTGGTATAACAAACTCTTGTCAGTTCAGTATCAGTATTGCCGATCGTCAAGAGCCAATACTTAACTTTGTGCAAATATTCAGACTGGGGCAAAATTACCTTCCATGTCCAAAAATTGTTTTGTTTTGCCAATTTAGAACCATACAATAATAAATGAATAATTTGGCCTGAGTTGAAGCAGTATCCAAACAAATATCACCAATAAAATATCCAGTATATAATAAACAGTTAACTGGTAAGATTTTGTACCAGTTAACTGTTAATGAAAATGACAGAAATTACCAGCCCAACTTACAATATCGATGCATCATCTTGAAAATCTCGCAGCATGGAAGGTGTGAGCATATTGGTTACCAGATGAGTAACAGTAACTCCACTCTCTCTCTTTCCCTTGGTTCTTCTGAGAACTCGAGGGAAACATGGACCTTCAGCTCTAAATGTTGACAATATATGTTTATAAATTATTTGTCTAGTTTTATTGCACAAAAATTTTGAGATATTGCTGAAGAGAGAGAGATGTTTTATTCATCCATGAATTCAAACAAAAATTGCAATGCAGGCAAATAAATGAAAAATTAAAATTAATGAAAACATGAACAGGTAATTGCCCATAGGTCATCAAGTCAAGCGACTACCGTGAAGAATGCTTGTGAAAGGTTAAGGACACTTTCAATGTTGAAAAAAAATTCCATTATGCTTCCTTATAGTGAATCCATATGTAGCGTAAGCCACGAGGGTGCTCATACAAGAATTATACAAATTGGAAATAATATAAGCCATGGTCATGCACACAGCTACAATTTTATTTTGTAAGTTTAACTTCATAATATCCAGCTTTAACGCATAAACCTTTCAGTTGCAGTGCAAACAATATTCTAATTCATTCCCCATTTATTTTATTAAGGTTTCAATCTGCTGCCACCACTGATACTAATCGAAGTGAATCCCAATAAAATGAAGATTACCAACCTTAATTGTAATGTCTCCCAAATCTGCAGCAATCCACTCAGCATCAAGACTTCGTAATATTTCCTCCAACATTCAACAGCTTCTGCATTGGTTGGTTCTCCTTCACCTTGGATACGAGCCTTGCAAAAACATGAACAATCAATTTACGTCTGGCTTTACATATTCTATTATTTACCCATAGAAAATAGAAAAACACAACAGGAACATTTAAAAAAATTAAAGAAAAAAAATTTATAAAAATATATATATGCAGTATAAAAATAAATCATTTGTAAAAAAAATTGTTACAACCACTAGCAATATTACGATTTACATTCAGAACTTGAAAATACAGTATTTATATAATGAGCATGGAATGTAGATTGATAAAAATATCGGAGAACATGCAATTATGGAGAAACAGGTTGTTGGAAAACTGACAGTAATAGCGTACATTGCTATTTAATACATTGCTATTGATCAGTAATAGTGAACATTGCTAGTAAGAGACCCATGAGGAATATTTTATCCTCTATTGAGACAGAAAAATAGAAAATTAAATTCCTCAAAAAAATTTTTGCAGCTTTCAACTCTCAGATAGTTTTCAATGACTGTAATATGGACAAAATGGAAAATTCAAATTTTCGAGAAAAAAAAATCGGATTCGAACAGTATTACTGCTACCTCATGTAACGAATTGGATGCATACATGGATAAAAATGAAAAAAAAAAGATAAAAAATGAAAAAATGATAAAAAAAATTGGATGTGTCCATAACAATCTATGAGAAGTCACAGTATTCAGTTTTAGTGAAGTTTTTAATGACCGTGATACGGAAGTCAAGCAGTCAAAAAATCAAGCAATACCTGGTAGTCTAACATCTCTTTCCTTCTGATGATGTATTTTGCCATGGTCCGGTTGTACCTGGCAACTAGAGGTGCCGGGACACATCCACTGACCACGTCATAGTACAACTGTAACCTGGCACGAAGGTATGCATCGAACGCTTGTTCACCTTCATCCTCGTCATCCCAATCTCTTCGGAGATGCTCAAAGAAGAATCTGAATGAGAATCACTTTATGCTTATTTCAAAGCTACTAATCAACCTTCACTACAACTAACGACATGTCACCACTGCACACAAACTATCGCAGGGCACAAAATAACGGTCAGTCATCGGTCAAATGAATGGTAATTTGAAGGCTTTGACATTCGTCAAAATTTGACGCCGGTCAAAATATGACTGGGTATAAAATGGCAGGAATATTTGTGTTTTTAATGCGGAATTAATAAACAAGACACAAAATAACTCAATTGTAAAAGCTCGTTTTCCATACGATGAACGTAAAGGTTCGTTTTCGAACTATGAACGTCCTCAATTTACTTTTTGTAACAAGCGGCATTACAACGGAAAATAACATTCTCTCTCTGCACACCACTTCGCATTCATGCAGTGTTTTAAAGGCAAATAATTTGACAGGCCAAACAACAATTTTGACAGGATTCGACTGGCCAAGCCTGTCGAAACAACAGGCCTCCAAAAATTCCTCTATTGTGCCCTGCTATATCAAAACCAATATTTATATATTTTCCATCCTCATATAATACCATAACCTTCTAACCCCGTGGTTCTCTCAACTATATTGGACTGAGGACCCCCCTTTGTTCCTCCGGTATTCCCAACGACCCCCTATAATTCTTCATTGAGGTAAAAAGGTATTAAATTTAATTAAACTAATTAAAATAAAATGATTCCCATGGTTTAACAAACTGATTCAAAGTCAAAAACATTAATAAAATACAGTAAAACACAATACTGTATTTTCGCGTATATAAGACGCGTCTTATACAACATTTTACTCATGTTGCTCCCTGGGTGCGTCTTATATTTTTATGGGCGGCTTATCCAATAAATTTTTTACATGAATGAGAGGAAAAATGTGATATTGACACAACGATTATCACAATCAATATTCACGATTCTCATTCGCTATTTTTTCTCTAATTTTATCCTGCCAACCTTACTTCGCATATGGTATGTACTTTTGAAGAGCAAGGAGCAGTGAACTTTTTCTTGCGGATATATCCGCCAAGAGCGGTTAAAAGAGTAGTCAGTAGAGCGTTTGCTCAGTTCTACAGATGGCGAGACCGTGTGCGTCACATATTCGTGGGCGTCTTATAATGAAATATTTGTCAAATCGTCAAAACCCTCGTCTTATATATGGGTGCGTCTTATATACCCGAAAATCCGGTACACATTATTATTTACATAACTTAATAACCCAGTTTCCCATCCGAAACCCCAAGGGGTCGAGCCCCAGAGACACACTGTTCTTAGCCAAGTAATAATATCTCATTCTCACCTGACATTGTCAACGATAGTTGAAATCTCTTTTATCTCCTCTTTCTCTTTCACTCTCTCCTCATCATCATCAGAATCATCCTCTTTCAGAAAAACGGGATAAAGTTCAACGATATCCAGAGTATGATCCAACTCCTCCAGTTGTGCTTCGACCACATTCTCTGGCAACCCACCACTACATATCATTGGCTCAAATAGTGAGACGTGTGCCTGGTCACCACACACATCATCCACCTATTGAGAAAGGAAATGTAGATGTACGAAAAGAGCACTGTTTTGTACTTCTTAGTAATTTTTTGAATATAAGGCAAAAATTTTGAAAAGAAAAAATATTTCGGTAATTTTTGAAGGAGGCAAAAAAAATGTTTGAAAAAAAAAATATTGAATAAAAAAAATCGAAAATATTTTGATAAGGCAAAATTTGAAGAAAAAAAATATTTCGATAATTTTTTAATATAAGGCAAAAATTTTTGAAAAAATTTTGAAAGAAAAAATTCGAGAATATTTCAATAAGGCAAAAATTTTGGAAAAAAAAAATTTTCGATAATTTTTGAATATGAGGCAAGAATTTTTTGAGAAAAAAAAATGAAAATATTTTAATAAGGCAAAAATTATGGAAAAAAAATTTTTTTTTGATATTTTTCGAAAATAAGGCAAAAATTTTCGAAATTTTTTTTTGAAAAAAAAAACTTTTTGAAAAAAAAGTTCTTACCTCCACAAGGATATCAACTGTGTGACGGAAATTATTGTCATATGTTCCTCTCCACAAAGCCAGCCATTTCTTGTTCATTAGTTTTTCTTCAATGAATGTATGAACTCTATTCAAAACCTGCATATATAAAACCATTTGCATTTGGCTGTTGCATATGGCTGTCTGGTGACCGAGTGGATAAAACCGCCGGCTAGTCATCTATGCTGACTGAGGTTCTGGGTTCGAATCCCGGCAGCACATGTTTTCGGCAATCCGGAATCAACGCTAAATATCTTGGTAATACAAACTTGTAAATGTATTATCAGTATTGCCCGATCATCAAGAGCAAATGCTGAAGGCGGCGCAAACATTCACGTCGGACCGGGACAAAATTAACTTCAGCGTATAAAAATTGTTTTGTCAATTTATTTTAGAATATTACAATAAAAAATTAATAAATTGACCGGATCGGAAGTAGTATTCAAATAAATTTCACCCTTAAAATATCCATCATTAGAAGTATGTAATTAACAGTTGACTGGTGACATTTTGTACCAGTTAACGGTTTGTGAAAATGATGGAAATTAACAGCCCTAATTGAGTGTAGATAAAAATGAAAGGAAAAGTTGAAACAAACCTGTGACGGCCTGCAGTCTGCTATTTTAAACTCCTTGCAGAAGATCTCATAACGTTCTTGTGCCCATACCAACCGAGGTTTGACCACACGGGGAATATGGTGGTAAAGCAAAGCTTGGCTTCCAGATGTGCCGGGTTGCTAAAGGAGAAAACATTAAGTTGGAAACTTGAGGATATTGAATAGCAATTCTAAGGGGATGTTAAAGTTATCCTTTTATTCAAATGAAGGCGATCTTTAACTTTAGTGTATTTAACAGGTAGTTAAATAAAAGTATTTCACTTTTGCGTATTTTATTCAATTGGCGCAAATTTACAATATAAAGTGGGTGTATCTCAACATTTTCAGGCGATCATGAACTCACCTGTCCGAAACGATTTTACAAAAACAAAATAAACCCGTTCGGGTTTTCGCCCGGAATAGGGTTAAGTTTACAAGATGTTTCGAGGGTTTGGGTGGCTCAGGATTTAGATTTAATGAACGCTTGCATTGGATAGGCGATCACTTACTTCATCTAACGATATTTCTTCTATTCCATCTTCTAAGGGTTTCTCTTGTTGTTCTTCAGTTTCTGTTGGAAGAATTTCTTCTGCTGCAGTTGCCATATTTCCAAAATTGAGTTATTTTCTGTCGGTAATATAGCTGAATAGTGCAGTTACATAAATAGTAAGTTGAATTTGGATAAAACTTCACGAGGGTAAAGGGCTATACACGCTAATCACAGTTCAGCGCTTCTCAATTGGGATGCAAATATGTTATATATTAATCCTTAAGCCCTACCCAAACCATGGCACTAACATTAACCCTAACACCATAAAGCAAATTGATAATTTGTTATCGGTGTTCAAAAAAACGTAATTTTAATCGATCATCTGATATAGAGGCCGGCCCCGCGAAGCGGGTTAGAGGCCGGACGGGCAACTTATCCTACTATTAGGGTAGCATCATGAATAATAATTAGTTTGATTAATTCATATTAGCGAACACCGATAACAAATTGTCAATTTAGCGGTGACGAGCAACGGGATTCGCCGGCGTAAATTGACGAAAACATAGGCACCTTATTACGTAGGCACATCACTACTGGCATTCATTTACCAATACTAATTTGTATTAAAATGAAACAAAATCCGTAAATTAGGTTTGCCCATAATTAAGGTCTAAGTTAACGTTATAGATCTGTGACACATTACTCGGTTTTCTCCACTACTTAGGCTCATACCAATTCTAGCTATTATTTTACTGTTTAACTTTCATATTTCATGGTTCTGGCATTAATTTTATCAATCTGTACGGTACTTTTCGACGCTAACTGGTCCTTAAGGAAAAGGTTTACGTTAATTACGAGTGCAATAAACAAGGCTATTTCAGTAGTTTCTCCCGTAAACTAGAATAAATCTACAACTACTATATATTAAGCATATTTCTGGGTTCCGTCTATTCCATAAACCTTTCTTTCAACTCCCTATTTGCGACATTAAAATCGCAAATTAACTGGAATTTGTTTCAATTTTCAACAGCTTGAAACAAAACAACCGCGCACTCGAAAATCCAACGGCAACCACTGATGCGATTCAAAAGGACATTTTATGACGTCATAATCAGATTATGAACGAATAAATATTATTAGCTATTTCCGAAAACACGTGATTACGATAATTAATGTGGGATTAGGATTACCGGTATTTTATTTCTGATGTTGAAATGAAATGAGAAATCAATTTAATCTGAAACAACACGTCAATATTTTTGTGCGTTGACAAACTTTTCCGCCTCACGCCCCAGAGCAGTAGAGGTCCAATTTTCTGACTCTCGATCCGGTTCTGTTCTTGATATGAACGATCACTCCGACCCTGTTCCTGGTCCGGCTCGTAATTTGAGGCCCCGGATCCGGTTTCACTCCGGTAACCTAATACTACATCAACTTTTTCAAATCAGATTGAAATGGCTCTCAATTTTTTCGATCCGGCTCCGGCTCCTGTTAGCATTTTTGGTTGATTTCGAATCCAATCTTGAACCTGTTCAAATATCCCGAATCCGGCAGGATTTCACTCTGGTAACTGGAGTTGTGTCGACCTTTACAAAGTAGGCGATATTCGCCTTCCATCTTTACGCTGTTGAGCCTAGTTTACACTTATAGGAAGCAAAATTTTAGTTTACTAAACTACTCGTAAAAAAACATTTTGCTTGGTTCAAACAACTTATTTTCGTACTAACGTACCCTCCAGTCGATGAGAGGCCATATTTCTATATTTCCACGGTAAGCACCATCTCTCACGCGAAGTTATCGCTTTCGAAGCGAGAATACTGGCGTAGCAAAGTTGGTCTGGAAAACGATTTGTTCGCGTGAAATAAATGAAACAAACAAATATCTCATAAGTGTAAACTGAATTCACGACGGACCTTTAGCTAATATTTGCAGGGGCGACATTTAC
>JAUELA010148577.1:0-14108 GCA_031471845.1 Boltenia villosa | reverse complement strand
ATCGCTCTATGACCAAACCTATTGATTACTTCCTCAAGGGTAGGAAACACATGCAATTATGTACATAATTCAGATTTTAATACCATTCCACACACCATACATGTTAAACCATATTTGTTACGACCATTAACCTTAAACAGTCACGATGGCTTTTACATCTCAAAGGCTTGAAGATATGGGCTTTGAAAACATTAAAGTATGGGTAGGAATAGTTTTTTTATTTTTTCCCTAATTTGCATTTGATGACGTCACGTATCGTCCGCCATCTTGAAAATTTCTTATCCAAATTTCCATTTTCTTTTCTCAAAAAATAATTGATTCAGCATAATGGTATTATATTCGTTATCTAATTCTGTTGTTCTGTTGTTTTGTAACATTATCGCATTCATTTGAATATAATATACGTTGTGGAAAGGTATATGTTGATTTTACTTTATACCTCGGCTTTAAGCTTTAGGAATTGTATCTTGGCATTCCATATAATATCATAGTTCCGATCATTGCATGCAACACATGCATTAAAAGATAATTTGACGTCATACATTGAACGTGTTTAAATTAATTCATATCAATATCATCAATAAACACTATTCATTTACATTATTGTAGTAAGTACAACACAGCTATTTGTGCACGAGCTAACTTAGTCACAACGATATAGTGAATCATACGATCGCTCCTAAACGAGGAAACGAAAGAAGATCGAATTACAAATCTTCAGCAGAAGCACGAAGTAATCATGTATACAATCCATTGTTTTTGCACTTCTTTGGAACGCATATACGCAGTCATTGCGTATAAGACATAGTAGATACAATATCTACGAATTCCAGCTTGCAACGCAGTAAACACCATATGGAGATATTTAAGAGCTTTGTAAGGAATTCGTGTATTTGTGAGTAAGTTAATATTACAGAATTTGATAGAATATAGATTTCAGAATGAGACTGAGACTGAACCTTACATGCCTCATCCTCCATGTTTGACCTGTGTACTATAATGAAACAGTTATTACCTTTGTCAAGTGTCTATCAATATATATTACTCGTTTCATTGGTGTCAATATGCTTATAACGATCGGTAAATTATCTGAATTCGAAAAAGGAGCTTGTAGTTCACACATTAATTCCTATTCCTCAGCATATGTCTTATTTCCAACTTGATACGTTAGATGAGATACCTGCTAAACCAGAGCTTTAGAAAGATATGTCGTAAGGATCGTTTTGTATATTAATAAGGAAAGCTGTTACTTCTGATGCAGCTGATGAAACTGATGGTGATATATGACTGATTATGTTATTCCCACGGAGGTAAACTTTATCTAAATTGGTCGCATTGTTACGGTAGGTAACCTGCTCATGATTATTGAATGTGTTATGGTTGTAAACCAATTTTTATATAAATGCATCACGCAAAGATACAATTACATACAATGGTAATAGCTTAAATTCATTCAGGTAATTTGCTTTGTAGAATTTGGAACTAGCTTCTGGAATGTTTGTACCTTGGCTCCATACGACTCATGTAAAGTATCGAATCATCTGAGTAACATTACAACTATCAAAGCCTAAACTAAATGTTATGTTTAACTAATTAACTTACCTCTTTTATAGACTATCATTGTGTTAGAATGCTTAGTTAAATGGGAATTACAATATGTTATGAAACATTCTTACATAATATTCAATGAAAGAAGGAGGATGATGAATAACAAGATGACTTGGACGGTGATAGTTCTCATATTTTGCCAAGGTAAGATTTCATGATAATAATTGACATACCAGGTAAGTTAACAACGTTGAAATATCAGTTACTGTTTGAACGAATTAAGTGTGATGACGTCACAGTCTGGTTATAAGTAGAGTTTTTACACTGGGTTAGCATGGGATTTTACAAAAATAGTCGTAACTGATAATACTTGAGAAACTGCTCAGTCAAAAACGAATAAAAATATACAGAAATTATATAAGGCATGGTCTAGTTTGCTTGCTGTTAAGCTATGCTTCTACTAAGGAAAGATAAATATTACAATACATCAAAAGGTAAATGAAAATTTTAGTTGTCTACAAAGAAGACAAGGTGTCGTATGCTATTTTCGAATTTTGAAATTCTTGTTTGAGCACTGGTCGGATACACAATTAGAGAAGGAAGCATGGACGATAGCGCTGTGCGCAATATCTCAAAGTTAATAAATAATAAAACATGTTAATGCGCAAATTTTAACATAACAATCATTTCTCAGTGGCGAAGACCGTAGACGGCATTTGCAATGGAATGCGATCTCCACATTATCTGACAAGCGTAAACGGAACCATGACGTCATATGGATACCCGGTTGGCTACTGGCCGAATCAAGATTGTCAATGGAGTATACGGAGACCGAGCACGTCCTTCGTCTCATTGAAAGTGAATTATCATGTCCTTGATGTGTTTACATCAAGAGTCACTTGCATTGACTATCTCCGTACACCAGATGGTAGGAGAATATAAAGGAGTTTGATTCTGTTTATTACAAGTCCGTACACCTAGAACTGCAAAACTTACATCTTAAGACACCTACATCTCTTTTGCTAGCTAAGATACGTATTTTGAATCAAATACGTTTGATTTATATCGATTGTTTCACCGACATATGAGTGCTAAACATATACGAACCGACATTGGAGATTGAAGACATGAAAACAATATATATTAGAGCTTATCGACATATGCGACCCAGTAACTCTGTAACCTAACCTAACCCTAAAACTAGCAATGTTTTGTTCGAATATGTTGCTGCGTCGAATGTACGGAGGAGAAACACCATCTCACCTTATTTTAATATCCTTTTTATATATATTGCAGTACACTAAAACAATCTAATTATTTGTAGGCTTTGAATATTGCTTCGCGATGTCTGGAGGATGTGATATCTTCACGACATCTAGTACTGAAGTGACATGCTTAAAGCAGAAGTACAGTTCCTGCAATGTCTTGATTAGTATACCTCAAACATGGCCAATGAAGTTCACGTTTCATACTGGACACGTATATAGACCAAACAAAGGATTTGATTTAACATATACAATGTTAAAATCATGCCTAGCACAGCGTAAGTTAATTTTTAAAAACATAATCATGTTCGCTCAAATTTTTAGGCAACAGGACAATCATCTCAAGGAAAATTGACTTCTGTAAAATTAATTACCTGCCACCATATACAATTTCCCCCAGAATATTACCACCATGGAATAGCTCCTCCTACTCTTCGGGATAATTCGCCCATCAAATATAACTAAGATAAATTAAAACAATGGAGGAAGAAATGGTGGTTAGTGTTAGTCTTAAACACCTTAATGCACTCCATCCTTGAAAAAAATCATTGGGAGGGGTTTATCATTACTATGAGGAAGTCTATGAAATATTTATTTTATTTATTACATTAATCTTCTAAATTCTCTTTTTGATTTATGTAAAGTGTAATGTGATTCTTTATGTTTATTCGATTCCAAAAGTTGAAATGTGCATTCAATTCGAATCGGTAATAATTGGTAATTCATCTCTATTGTATATTGCAGCAGGAAGAAGAGTAATTACAACGAAAGCTCTAACTAAAACGGCATCTCCTAGTAAATTAACACTTCATCCAAGTATCATGACAACGAATTCGACAACCAACACAAGTGGAGCTTTTCTTGGCCACATCAAGCCAGGTATCCCATTTTATAATAGACGAAGAAAACGTAATAAGATGTATTCATTTTTAAAATGAGAACGCTCAATGATATTTGCAAGAAATACATTATCGTTCAAACCACGTTGGAGTCCATGCATATATCATCCATTTGTCAAGCTTTTATTGATTCGTACTCCTTGATGTCCAATAAAAGAGTATATATTAGAGACCCCTTCAACACTTCTAGACTCTTAACCCTTACACACTACGTTGGATCTACGGTAGAATTGCCGAAGAATTGCCTATTTACAAAGTAAAATAAGCACGACGGTAGTTTTACTTTGCAAATAATCATTTGAGTAGTTTTACTTTGCTAATAAGCAATTCTTCGTCAATGCTACCGTAGAGCTACAGTAGTGTGAAAGCAGCATCTGTCTCTACCATCATTTTCGTGCTATATCCTTCAGAAACATAGCATTCAACTTGCTGGCCAGTAGGTGACGTGGAATCGTATCTTACGACCATATCGCTACTTTCTTAACCGATGATAATATATCAATTAATAATAAATTGAAAAAATGTGCTCTTCCATGTCGGTAGTTCGATAAAAATTGGCTTTTTTCAATTGAACAGATTAAAAAAGGTGAATTAAGTGAAATTAAGCCCGAATCATCTCTGCAGTTGTTCCTATACGTATCATTTATCATGACTTTATTACGCTTTTTTGCCGAAAGTTCGGCTTTTTAATGAATTGAGATTAAAGATTTGAGCTTTATTATCCAACAAGGACTAACAATCCTCTTATATTCTTTAGTTGCAGAACATACTTTCGATGCATCTAAAGTTGCCATTCCAGTTATTGTGATTCTCATTCTATTAGGATTTGGTGTCCTTGCGTTCTGCATTGTCAGGTGAGAACATATTCCTTTTTTATCATCTAATACTCTTCGTCAGAATTGTTAAGAAAAGTTTCAATGAAAAATAATAAAATTAACAAAATTAACAAAATTAACAACAGAGTAAAGTGTAAACGAATATTGCCCTGGATTGAAAATTTTGCAATAGAAATAACAGTTCATCAAACCTGGTACTTCAAGAGTTGATAAAACATAAATTAATTAAATCAAAATATATAATTGTTATCATAACTGTTGGTTTAGGATAGAAAAATAAATTGAGATAGTGTATGTGAGTCTTATTACTGGAGGGGTGATATATCAATCAAGTATTTACCTTAAAGCTTTCATATCCAATGAAACAAGGGAAACATAATTTTCTTAGGGTCTAAAAGAGTAAATAAAATAAATTTCACTAGAGTTTGCATTTATTTCTAAACAAAGGAAGAACAAACAAAACAAAATTTTGTCGGATGATTCTTCATTGCTGTCAGCTGCCTCTAGTGACAGCGGTGCAGCATACAAACATCCGGTAAATGGCGCTAGCGGTGGAACATCTACAGGAACTTCTGAGCCAACTCAGCCAATATACGCCAAAGTTCAAAAGATCAAGCCTGCCCCTGTCCCAAAGGAAGATAGAATTGTTCTTAATTCAGGAACAAGTTCAAATTATGGAGCTGTTTATGAAAACTTCCCAGCACCGAGGTAAGGACAATAACGACATTGTTATCGTTGGTTACTTGAACGCCCAAACACAAGTTCGGTCTTCTGAGGGTGTATAGTTTGGGCGCGAGGTCAGTTTGAGGCCACTTAAGCGTTGTGATAGATTTTGATTATTCAAAGCGAAGCTTCATATTGCAATGTATGTAGCATTAAGGCGGGTATAAACAACGAAATAACACTCCGTATTGTGTGATTTTTTCCTACTATATTTCAAATCGAGAGAAATCGAATGCATCTATCTTACTGGTTGTAGCGATGACAAGCGAGATCATAAATAATTCCAATGAAACAATCAATCGCGTTTGTATGTAATAAATATGCCTAACGGCACTGATACTAATTTCAAAATCTAGAGAATGCGGTGCCTGAAATATTTGAACTGTAACAAAATGGTTGTATCCTTGTAATTGCGTAGCCGATAAATATTACTTGGGTGCATTCTGCTCGACAGTCAAATTGAAATGACTTCATTTGAGACAACGAACTTGCCATTTTTTTCCGCGATTTTCGAGCGAAAATGCTCTTGTCACACTTTCCGAGTAGTAGGAGATGAGGATAAGAGGAGAAGATACGAGGAAAAAATTCTAAAAGTCGTGCCCGCCCATTTTCTTAAAACAAACAAAGAAAAATAGTTGTTTTTACGCGCCTTTTCAAACAAATACTTTTAACAATTGATCAAAGTTCATAGCTTTCTCAAAAATAGAAGCTATCAGAATAAAGACATATTAACCTGGAGACATGAACATAGAGTATTCAATAAATTGGTATCTAACCCTTGATTTAATTATCATGCATAGTTTTTGATATGATATCATGTTCTTCTTTATCAATGACTACTTTTACTAAGGCCAAAGCTGATTCTTATATTGCCCTGTTACCACTCTCACCAATTGGACGTTTGCTTATCATTCATCTCTGCTTGATTGCAAACTCATTTTATATGTAGATACTATATCCTCTCTTTATATATTATTAATATTTACTTCCAGGGGCCGTGGAGCATCTGAAAGTTCAACAGAGGACATATACAGCCACGTTGACTTGGAGAGAAAAAGGAGATCACGAGATGCGAAGATGATGACGATGGCTGACGAGGAAGCAATTTATGAAAATACTCGAAGACAATAAAAACATGTTAATATGACGCCAGAACATTCTCTTGCTATTAGATGACAACAGATCTAACTATTATATCTTGCGATGACGTCATGTATTACCGATGAATGTAATGGATTTTAATTCATCACATATACTAAAAATGAAGTTATGCATCATTGCTGATATGTTTATCATATGTGATGAACTTCAGCTAATTTTCAAGTTACCAAGAGTTTAATTATGTTTGGGTAAGTGCTCAATGCAGGCAATTGGGCTAGTTTTATGGTTGGGCAGTGATAATTTATCACATTTACCGGCAATAACCAACTAATCACATTCACGTATATGAAATAGTGAAATCAAATGGAACAGATTAAATACTCTGAGTTGTATTCTTTATCAAAGCATCACAAGTTTTTGCTTTTATTTATTTATGAATTTTTATGTTCATTCCATATTATGACGTAACTATGACCATATTTTTAAAATGGAACCTACAATATTTTGATGTATATTTTGAAGGAAATGTACTTTCAATAAATTAACCCTTTAACACGCTGTGTGCTAGAAGTTCTTCATTGAAATTAAGTTAAACGTATATATGCAGGAGATCAAGAGTCAAAGAATAGGTACAAGTTAAATCCCTTATTTTGCAGATTCTGTGCGCAGATTCATGAGTCATTTTTTTCATTTATTTTTATTATAAAGTTTGATCTGCTTGACTCACCCTCACATGCTTGTTGTGAATACAAAATATAATCTTCTGCTGAATAGTAATGTTTGGAACGACTTCAGTTGTAGCGTTATTAGAGAAAATAGAGTAACTGCTTTCAGAATTAAAACCAGAGTAGAAAATATTATCAGGATTGATCAATGAATAAGATGTTATAGGACAGAAAAAACATTTGTTTTGAGACGTTTCATCATTCTAATTTGCAATATGTGAGAATAAGTTCAAAGAAATAGTTTTTATGAAATCCAAATGCTTAAACGATGCATTTGTTTCCAAAAGCATTTAACTATCTTACAGTGATAATAAGAAAGAGGCAATGCCGAAAACGAATATATGGATTCTTATTAAAGTTTTAATCTTCTCTCTATGTGAGTATTGCTACCAATTGCTATTGATATATAAATACAACAAAAATGTAGTGAAAAATTAAATATAAAATCAACATTCACAGCTCTTTCATCAGCCATTAGCGCAAAATGTGATGGAATTACGTCACCAAAGTACATGACGTCATCGTATGGGAATATTACGTCACAAAACTATCCAATTAAGCATCTGGCCGATCAGCATTGTGAATGGATCCTCCCAGAACTTAATCCTCATCACATTCTGATAATCACCTTATACGATGTGTACTTGCATTCCGTTTTGTTCGTTCGGAACTACTTAACTCTTCCAGACGGTAAGTTCTATTGCAGGGATGGCGAACCTTTTCAATTGACTGGGTCACTTTTGATACCTTAAATTGGAGAAAAAATGAAAATGGGTCACAAATTTACTTGAGTTGTGTGATAGGTCAGGAGCCAGGAAAAGGCCAAATAAGCCAGACCGATTGTATGGGGCCAAATGAATCGAAAAAAGGCCAAATTTCAAGAATTTAGCCTTTAAAGGGCCAAACTGGCAACCCTGGTATGAGTAAAGGGTAAATCGGGAAGACTGATTTGCCAACTAAGTTACCATGTACTAATTGAAATCTTTGTTCATTATTGAAAAATGATTTTTGAGATACTTAAATTATAAAGAGGTGTATGGTTGCCCGAAAAGCTCTCCCCACAGTAGCATAACTGAACATTATTTTTTTTTGCATCAATACCAAAAAGTGAAGTGGGTCACTGAAATGTAGGTGGTGGGTCACTCCGTGACCCGCGGGTCAGTGGTTCGCCATCCTTGTTCTATTGTATCTCAAGTGACGTAATCACATTGGAATGCTAAAACGCGGAAAGAGAGATGCTCTCATGTAATGACATAACCTTGTTTGGCGAAGGTTGAGGATCTGTTAGCTTAGTAAGGAATTTTCAAAGGAATTCATAAGTACAGAAATTTGAGAGACGTGTTAATCCTTTTTTTATTGTCTTTGTTATCTGTCATTTGATTTAGTGGTATTTTAGGCAGTTTAGATCAGGGTTCTTAACGATGGGTGCCCATGCAACCCCTTGGTAACAAAAAGCTGTGGTATTAGACTCAATCTAAGGTATTTCAATGCATTTAGTAATGACGTACGATTATTCTACTGAAAGAAAAAAATCCTTATGAGTCTCTACATGTAAAGCAAAAGCTTTAGTCATACTAGCACCTAATAGGTTTGTTAATACTGACAACCTGGTGAAGGGGGTGTTGGATAAGTTGGGTAATACTTGAAAAGGTTAAAAACTTCCCAAACTCTATGTAATTATAGTATAAACCATTTATTTTCACAGGCGAAGAGCTGAGTGCAGAATATTCGAACGTATGCAAGACATACGGAGTAGACGACACATTAGACAACTGTTCTCTGGCATTTGCGACAGACATGGCGACATGCTCATATAGGAAGCTGGCGGAGTACGATTTGCCACCAAGGATACAGTTTGATTCTCATTTTTATAATAAAAAGAGAGGATTCGTGCTGGGATACGACATAATAGATTGTAGACAACGATCAGGTAAAATATTGTGACATACAGAGATAATTACTGCATTTGTGACCTTTTATGATGTAGTGAAACAATTCAAAGGTAAAGTGGTTACCTGGTATGCCAGAATTGACTCTGTCGTTGGTAACCACAATAAGGGTAAACCTTACTTAACGATATGCTTTGTAATGCACATATACGAAATTGGATTTCGAGTGAAATGTTATAATAAGTATGTACCATCCTTTTAGCATACAAACCTTTCATAAGAGGTAAAGAAAGACATTATTCAATAGCAACAAGAGTAAATATGATGTCACCGGTGACGTCAGTTCCCCTTTTCCATTGAATGTATAGAGCTGCTATGTTTAGCTAAATCTATCAACTTCTAACACCATCCATACTATGACGCAAGTGAGCATTTTACAAAGATTGGGAATTATTTTTTCTAATATTCAGTAATGTAATTTAACATGAGCAATTATTGTTATTGATACGTAGTGTATGAGAGTTTGACAAAGTTACTCTAAATTGGTACCTCACTAACCTGAGAGAAATTTCTCTCTCAATAGCATTGTGTTTACGTATGTAAAGGAAACTTGACCCGTAGGGATGATCATTGTTAATGCTGAACGAATTTCGTCCAGTGTATTATATATATATGGGATATTGCACTTGATAAACAAAACGCCAAGAAGTAATTAACCTCTAGGATATTATCATGATATTGTATACTACACATATACTAGGAATACCATATTTTCATCACCTCAAAAGAGGACGGCCTATACAATACCCCGCTACTTAGATGGACCGCGTCGGGGTCGTAACCGAGATGCTGTGGTGGATCTGGGTTTTACTCCCTACGCTTTGTGGTGTGAGATTGGTTTAGTGATTATTCACCGGTGTAGTCACACTAAAATCCGCTTGTTAATCCAAATAGAAGTCAAATAAGTATTGTTTTCATATTACAAACTGAATAATATCTAGTCAAAAAAAGTTGTGAAAGGCCAAGCAACAAACTGTTGATCCTTCCTCTATGCCCCCTTTTAAATGTGGATCCGTATGTAGCGGATCTAGTACATATCAATTCCTGATAAATATATAACTGTTACTAATATGAAATGCAAAAATGAGGTCTTTTGGGCATTTTTGAGTGACCTCGAAGGACATTTCCTTTTTCTTGACAAAAAAGGACATGTTCTCAAGAGAGAGGTCATATGGTAGCCCTACATATACTAGTCTATACTGTATGATATTGTAAACTACGATCACTGATATTAATTTCTATTCGATTGCGGTTGACATTAAATGACGTTTTTATTTCAATATTTACAGAGAACATAGCAACAGAAGCCACAGCAGGCAAGTCAACAAACGCAACAAATGTCAGTAACATTGACACCAAAGCCTATATCATTGTTCCATCAACACTCGCCATATTTGTATTCATTTGTTCCTTCATAGTAGTGTGGAAATACGCCATGATGGCCAGGTAAGATTTGATTTCTCATTCAGGATCTCATTTTTTTTGTCGATTTTTTTTTAATCGATTTTTTTCGAAAAATTAAACCTTACCATCTTAACCTGAACGTAGCTAACACTGACCCTAAGCCTAACTCTAAATCTGACTTTAACCCTAACCCTTACCCTAACTATTACCCTGAAGCCTAACTCTAAGCATAACATATAATTTTTTGAATTTGGGTTAAATGTCCGTCCACCCCTGCAAATATTGGCAAAACGCCCGTTGGCCAAATGTACGAATACCGTGACACCGAGTATATCGAGGAAAAATAGTCAAACTTTCTGTAATTAAACCGAGAAAGAATGGAATGTAAACAAATAATCCCAGGCATAGGTATAGCATTTAATTCCATTTTAAACGAAGCTAAAATTAAATTCTCATTTTTTAAGGAGACAGAGAGAACAACAAGGAAGCATTAGAAGTGAAAGTAACCTCTATGGAGCGCCATCCTTACGTCGAGAACGTGAAAATACGTATGCCTCCATGAAGCCAGCGACGGAGCTACAGCGGGAAAACATGGCAAGTTATCTATCCCATCGAGCACTCGTGCAGTATCCTAACAACTCCGAATCAGCGTATCAAGATGCTACGGACACACCAGCCGAAAATCAGAGCGGTCTTCAAAGAAATGCTAGAGACACACCAAGTGGCAACCGACTTGGAATTATCGCCGAAGAAAGCGGTTATGTTGGCATGTCGAGGGTCCCCAGGATCCAGCCAAGTAATGAGAATGGATACGAGATCCCGAATCCACAGAATTATTACATGTCACTCAAGCAGTAATGAACATAACGAACTGAAACTATTTGAATCGAATCCGAATCGTTTTGTCAAATCGAATCGAGCCTATTAACAAAAAATAAATAAAAATGGTGGAAATGATAAGATTCCACTGTATCGACAAATCAGGCTCTTCTCTTCTTACATCTACTACCAGACATACATATTTTTTCCCTCTTCAATACAGGGCCATATATAACCAATTCATGTGCTTCATTTCGCAGTTGTCTATTATAATCTAACGAAAGGTTACGAAATGAAACTTTTAATTGTGTACGAACAAGACGATGATAATATATTTGAAATTCTATAATTCAAATCTTCTATTCTCATTTGACAAAACTATAAGATTAAAATAAAACACTATAAAATATGAACAAAAATATATTTTCTCAATAATAGCAAAAATAAGAACAGCAGAACTTCAAATAAGAGTAAAAAATGTGAAAATATGAGGAATTTGTCAAAAAATACATATATTCGATATAAATCATTTGAAATCTGATCGTATGACAGAATGATATTTCGGTGATCAGTCCTATCCCATTTGTCTTCGGGTTCAGTCGTATCGGCCAAATGATTAGGATTAGTTCAGGGTTGTTTTCCAAGTGGAACGACCTTTGAAGGGCGTTGCCGATATGTCCTAGAACAGATATTTTATTTCTCATATATTAATTGAAACGAGGCTACATTCTTATGCCTGCATTGTGCAAATGCTGATTGTTGTGGATATTCCGGACATTTTTTCATTTATTAATATTTTATATTTTTCGTGAGCTTTAGCTTGCTTTTTTCATTGATTAATATTATATCTTCCGCTTGAACTGGCGCCAATTCGGATGCCAAATTTTTGATTGCAAACGTTTTTTACCCGAGACGAACCAGATTCTACATCGTATGTCAAACAAATTCTATTGTAAACATCATTTTTAATTGCATTAATTCAACAATTTTTATAATGTGATATTGATGAGGGTTTATAGATTGGACTAAATATTAAGTGGACTGTATATATTTGCAGTCCGATTGTCGTGTGAGAAATATGCAAATATGTGACCAGACTTGTTTAAATGAAGAATAGAGCTTGAAGATAATAGTTATGGTAAAAAGCTAATATCCTGCACGAATTCTCATCAGGAAATGGATAAATAGAGCTCAGTAATTATTTCCTGTATACATTATCTGAATGATAACTAAAATTAGATTAATACGACTAGTTTCAAGAAATTCCCTTTGATTGCTTGCATTTAAATTTGAGCATTTGCAACCCTTATTTTTACATTTACCAAAGTCATTATATTAAAGATCCATATTTGAATGCACGTTCTTGCGTATAGACTTTACAAAAGTCAACAGGGAGTAGGGGCAAGAAAGGCAGGGGCAGTTACTAGTTTGAGGTAGATTACTAATACTACAAGTATGAGGTGAGGTGAAATTGTGACGATCTGCGATAATAAGATAAAGTATAACTACACACGGTCGTTTGAGTGCATTAAGTTGGAGCTATGAGATCAGTCCGTTTGAGCGAAGTGTCATAATTATAATCCATCGTTCAAATATTTTTGCAACCAAGGCAAATGATATCAGCCATAAGTACTTTTAGAACATGTTATATTTGTGTTTTTTCAATTGAATTTTAAGTCTTGATTTATAGATGTTATTTTCAATGATGTGAGTTGTGACATATTTGACATTCATTTCGATGTCAACCATAATATTTCATGAGCAGTGCCGTATTTTTTCTTGGTGAGGTCATAATCTATATTGGTAGTTAAGAGACCGCTTGTTAAAATATAACACCAGCAGGAATTACAAAATTTGAAAACATTCCTTTTATTTTATTTGATATCAAGGCATTGAAAGTGATATTTCCAATTATTTTCAAAGGAATACATTTACTGGTTATATATTCAACATTTGGTTGGTATGGCATTTTGTGGTCCCTGCGGATTGTAATGCCCTGAATGCCAGATTTATAACTTGATCTATTAGATTTACTTAATGATTCAGACATTAAGTACTTCTCAAGATAGATGGTAAATACCGTACAAAAAACGTGATATATTCCCATAATTATTTCTTATATACATTAATGTTGTCTCAGAAATATACAAATTTACGATTAACTGTACAGTCTGATCGTAATGATGATGATGACGATCGGAAGTGCAAGTTCAAATAATTATTCACAAGAAATAATTAATCACTCATGGTAATGTTCGATAGATCTGTCTATTACAGATCTCTTTGATGCAGGGGTGGTCATTAAGTCTCTGGTTGGATAGACTTTAAAATTTCTTAAAACCTTGCGATCGACTTCTATTAAAATTACCCCACTAACCAAGAAGAAGAGGTTGTGGAATTGACTGAATACAACAAAATAAAAAGAGAATGGGTCAATGATTTAATTTTAATTTCCTGAACTTTTATTTCTTTCACCGACTTTTCGTAATCTAGACTGAGAATCAGTCAATACAGAACGATTGTGAGCTTCAATGTAAAACAAAGAATATAGTGATAATAGTTTGTGATGTCACACTAGTGGCTACCAAACGATTTTATCCGAAGCGAAGCCAGAAGCTGTTCAACTGAACAGTTTTTGACGTCACTTGTAGCATTTTGTTTTCTGCTGAAAAAATTGCTATTTTTAAAGTCACAGAGAATTGCGGTATATGTGTGAACGTTCTTGACTCTGAACTAACTAATGTGCATTACCTTTCGCTGATATCGGCGCAGACGACCAGAAAACCTTCAGCGACCGACTTGTTGTCCACCCCTGTCGTAAGGCATCAATTTGTTTCGT
>JAUELA010148466.1:0-14117 GCA_031471845.1 Boltenia villosa | reverse complement strand
TATGAATTGTAATTAAGCCACTAATTAATACTCTGTTGCAGAGCGCTAATTTGTCAAGCGTAGCTCGTGAAGAACGATTTTATCGCATAACCTCTCCTCACACACACACACGCACACTTTAGGCCTCCTCCATTTTACGTTTATCCTAGTAGGGTATGCCATGCAGTCAGTGGCTGGTTTTGTAGCATATGGCATGAAGTGGCTCGAAATAATACGACGTCATAACTCGTTCTAGCGTCGTTTGTTTGGAATCCTAGCCAAGGCTTTAGAAGTTGTTTGATTTCGACCACTGCAAAAATGTGTCGTTCTTGAGTGAGCAGGAGATTTGAAACTTTGTGGCTTACATGGAGAGTGGGAACATGGTGAGCGATGGAAATATTTTGCATTTTTATTTTACATCCTTTTTCGTGCTCTATAGTATAAAGATAAATTGTTATACGTCACTAAATTAACACTATGTTACTGAGCGCAAATTGGTTAAACGTAGCTTGTGTATAACGATTTTTTTCCGTAATCCTTCCTAACACACACAGTACACACACTTGTGGCCTCCTCCACATTACGTTTATCATAGTAGGGTATGCCATGTAGTCAGTTGCGAATTAGGATATTACTGGGCCTGTAGCCTATGGTATGAAGGGGCCCAAAATTAAAAATACGTCATAAATCGTTTCAACGTCGTTTGTTTGGAAGTGTGCTCCACCTTTCTGTACCATTTGTTATGTTGTAATATTCCTTAAGAGAAAGCAAGAAAATATGCGCCAAAGGCGCCAAAACGTTTCCAGCATTCAGCATTCAACTATGAGGTAAAAACCTCATATTTACATTAGATTGAAAATATTTGAATTTAGGGAATTACTGAGACCTTTAATCCATTTTTCACTAAATTTTGCTTGCAAGCATTGAGCGCGGGCCACCAAAATTGCCTGACATGTAGCATTTGGTACTTTTGCTGCTATGTTAATCCGGTTACAATGTATAATGTTAGTGCGGTGCGAATATATTTCCTGTTCTTAATAATTATTTCATCCAATTAATCGTCACTAACATAGATAAATACGGTGTAAATTCTGGTATCTGATTATATGCATAGATTTAATTCATACTCGAATTTCCTCATTCTTTGTAAAGTCAAGTCATATATAGCTGTTCTGTATATACGCTTTTATTAAACATTTACTGTATAATTTCAGTTTCAAAATTAACTGTGTAAGGAAATGCATTATACATAAATGTAACTGCAAATTAGCATATAACTGAACATGCATCACATATTGTAAGATCTATCGCGTAACTGAAAATATAAGCCATGGAATTATAAAGCATAAAAAATTTGATTCATGACAAAGCTTTACATTTAACAGAGGGTACATATCGTTTTACGTTATTCTACTTATTTACACCTTTTGTGCCATGTATTTTAATATTAAATTAATTGATGTGATATTAATTACAAACAAGTAAGCATCCAATCCGAGAGTTTATATAGATTTATTGTTATGATATTAAATCACAACATGTCTCGGCCCAGTCGTCTTACCTATAATATATTCAGGCTTCATTGATATGTAATGGTAAATAAAAAATAAATAAAACAAGAATCCCTTTCAACTAGGAAAATTAACATTACCATTCAGAAATAGCAACACATACGCAATATGTTATATAAATTTTAAAATATATGCATTCAGTTAAAATCATTACTTTCCCAAATGAAAATGCACGAAAATGTTGCAAAATTGTGCCGATAGCTAAATAAATTGACTTAAATATAAAGAATACAGTATCAAATTGACAGAAATGTGTAATTTTGAACCAATACCGGGAAGATAACACCAAACATATTATATTTGGGTTTCACTTTCGAATATTGCAATAATACTTCAAATCAGTTTTCATAATATTGGAAAGAACAAAATTGTGCCATTTAAACCTATCATACTTCAACAACTCACAAAAAAGACAAGAAAATATATTTATTTTCACTAACTTTAATGCAATGCAATAAAGAGTATGAGTTAGAGATAAAAGTGAAATTATGTCATTCGGAATATAAGAGTTATTTATCTACTTTGGAACATTTAAGAAGTTGCGAGTTCAACGTTTTCATATTGGCCGTTCTGGATCGTAGAATAAAGATGATCTTCTCCTATATAAGAAAAATGAAGAGGATAAGGAGAATAATGAAATGAAAGATGTTGTTCAATAACTCCCATTGCTATGGATTAAATCAAAAAATCGAACATTTCCTTTTTCTGGATGATTTTCTTCATACTTTAACAACTTTTTTTTTTGTAAATTGACCACTAGGTTATGCTTTGATGAAAAAGAGAAAATACTCATTTCGAAAGCGACTGATATAAGCTTTAAAGATATACTCGAGTGAACGCTCTGTGGTGTATGTAACGGCTTCGAGAATAATTTTAGTGAACCAGGTACAAAAGGGAAAAAACGTTCCGCACCGGGGAACGTTCTTAAAAATAATTCACCGCATGGAAAGAGTTTAAATGCTACTCAATTCTACTCAACACGCGTTGATAAAAGTATTCTATTTTTGTACTATAACATTTTGGCCTGCTTCGCAGCCCACCTGAAGTAGCTTCCCGGCCCACTGGTTGAGAAGCGTTCAACTAAAGGATCTAACATTTTTTTTCGAAGATTTTCTATCTTTCATAATTATTTTGTAAACTTGAAGCTCTAGGGTGGAAGGTAATCGCATTACATTGATTTTGAAATATACCTGGTTTGGGTTGTGAAGTAGTTTGAATTGGAGTTTCGTTATCGTAAACTGCAATTTCAACCTTAGTTGAATGGGATGCTCCAGCTTCCTCGTAAACGACAATGTCTTCGGTAACTTTCGTAGTTGGTTTTCCTCTCCTGCGTACGATCAACGCAGCAGTGATAATAGAAATAATGAGAAATGCGAAACCGATTGAAAGGATGATGGGAATGGTGGTAGAGCCTGAAATATAAAAGTCTGATAATAGCTTGCATATTGAAATACATTACTTTTCTTGATTTGAAATTATAACATTTTATTCCTATTACAAAATTAAATCAAAATTATTGTGATAGGTGTTTAAAATTGTTTCACTTTATTGATAAGAGCTCGTAGAGCACTTACCTGTAACATGTTCTGGTGATGTATTCATAATGGATTCGATATCACTCGTTTGGAAAAGAATATCGTCCCCAGTAGGTGTCGCAGTGACTGCATAATAACTGTAAAAAATATGGAAATAATATAATTAATTAGTATAGGTTAATGGGTCAAATAATTTTAGCAAAGATTGTATATTATTATTCCATTTCAAATTCTAATTTCATTTTTTTTTATTTCTCCACAAAAAAAAACACACAAAAACTTTACCTTTCACTTATTAATGAATATTTTCAATGTGTAGTAATATATAGTCAGTCATATGTAAGAGAAACACCTTATTCCAAACAACAGTAAAACTAACGATTAAATCTAAAAATATATTTATAATGAATATAGATATGAATACTAT
Organism: Boltenia villosa; assembly: GCA_031471845.1. Taxonomy (NCBI): domain Eukaryota; kingdom Metazoa; phylum Chordata; class Ascidiacea; order Stolidobranchia; family Pyuridae; genus Boltenia; species Boltenia villosa. The sequence goes on along the minus strand of JAUELA010148466.1, from coordinate 10,605 downwards.
GTTACATCGGAGCAACAACCTCGTGATCTAATGAGTGGACTCACCTCCACTCTGACAAATATAATATTTGGTGCTGCTGCAGCGAACATTATTCCATATTCCAGGCCCAAACACAAAAGTGCATTTTTCTGCATCAATGTTATTTGGCTCTCCTGGATTCCTAAATCGTGAAATCACACACTTGTTAATCAGTAAATCTACAAATTGCACTAGTTTCATTGAAGTGAGGATTTGCATGTTAGGATCACTAATATATTTTACATATTAGGTTACCATATGTGTAGACAATTGCTATGGAGCATAAGAGAGAAAAATTTCAAATTATAAAAATGTATTCTACCAATTAGTGTAGGTCACAGCTGTTCCATCAGCCCATTTTCAATCATCTGTTCCAACATCTTGGAGTCCAATCCACCAATTATTCGTAGCCCCACTGTGAGAATATAAATATTTTATTGAATGCATTTGCGTGTATTAAGTTTACTTTTTAAACCCGATCATAATCATTTTACAAAGATTTATCGCACTAACAGTGGACACTATTGGAATGTGTATGAACCAGATGTTCAGCCACCATGACGCGATAGTAAATATTGACAAATTTCAAATTACATGAACTGTCGTATCTGGATTATTTTCACTTCATGAATTAATAAATCTACCGACCTTATTACATCCTTGACAGCTTCTGTCATCTTAGAATCGGATACTTTCACAAGCCAAGCATTCCTATCTTCACATGCAGATTTAGCGTTGCCAAATGTTCTATGTGAGTCGAATCTCTCCAAAGTATAACTTCCCACAATCACGGTGTTCGCTGAATATTAACAGAAATAATCACAAAAGACAGAACATGGATCAAGTATGATAAGTTTGATTAATTTTCCATCCAATGTTCTGTAGTATTCCGAAATAGATTTTTGTGTTATTTGAAATCATATTTACACATATTAAATTTGGTGAGTCTTTAAAAAGTTACTCTCATAGCTGAGGATTCACACGGTGAACATTGAAGGTATCAAATTGAATTTAATATCAATTTTCTCTTTTCAATATAACTTTCAATGCATATTGTGACAAGCGACATTATCAGCTGCAGAATAAGTAAGTCTCAGATTAAGGTAAAATTGATTCTCTTCGACTATTACTATTTACGAATTTATTCATGTTTAGATGGCGTTACATACTTTTAAAAATAATATAATCAATAAAGTGATTTTTTCAGTATATCAAAAACTTAATTATCATCAGCAAAATGAAAGATCAAACAAACCTTGAGCGAATACGACAGAAGAAATGGAGAGAAGAATGAGCCAACATGACGTGAATGTAAAATGAAGCATCATTGCAGTAACATATCAAGTAACTTGATATACTATCTGTACAATATTTCTTATAAATTGGAGATATATCTTATGAAAGATCCATTACAACACCTTCATAATAGAATAATCCTATTTCGCCCCTACTGCACTCTCTTGATGCTCTGCCTACTTACCCAGTTTCAACTTCCTAGGTTACCCCATTTAAACTCCCAATTTTTGAACATTGACTTTAATCCCCAAAATATTGGGAATTTCGTACTTTTCTATCATATTTACCCTGTTCAACGTGCTATATTATTTCCTTTGTTTCCGAATATGGAAAAACGTGTAGGTCCTCATTTCTGTGAAAAAATACTGTGGTTCTCTATTTTAACATGAGGTGAAATCTTACAAGTACCAAATCTCAACTTTCTGTGTAAGTAGGAAAAAAAATCACAATCGACAATCACAATTACAAAAAACAAACCTGGTATATCGATACTACTTCATATATACCGGTATAGAGAGAGCAATTATCAATTAGAAATGGATATACAACAAAATTCTAAATACATACATAGTTGTCTACTGAAATAATGAAAATATATTTTCTAGAGTCTTTCCACAAACTGGATTATTCTTTCAACAAGACTGTAAAACATGAATTATATGACGTCTCGATGTACAACAATATTACAAATACTCAGACATTAAACACTGCACGTTTATCATATATTTACTAGGGATGCATCTAGTAGAAAGACTCATCTCTATGTCTCATCTCTACATAATACCCACACTTCATGTTATGGCAAAAGATTTTGAAATGTTCACTATTTATGTGGGTTTGTTTATATTACGTCAATGTGGAGGAGGAAGAGGTAACTTCCTCGTATAAAAAACATTATGTGATGTCTATGAAGAGACCTATGTTATATCCTATTCTCGAAATTGTTCTGTATCATTATTATCATGAACTTCTTTCATACAATAATTTTGTCATATGTTTTGCGGTTCTAGGACAGCTTCCCAAGATAAATGGCTCACGGTCAACTGCGGATACCATGTCCGTCCTATTTGGTACTCAGCTTATGATACTGGAGTTTAAACTGTAATAAAACATACTGTACCAATCACTGGAGTTTCGAGCCATCACATCAATCCATTCCCAGTCATTTGTTCAAACGTTACGAAGTCCAATCTTACACATATGTCATTTGCCACAAGGTAAATCGATATTCCCTCTGATATTCACAATCAATGAGTTCTCAACTGACATAATAACAATTCAATATTTCTATAAATGATGGTTCATAGCAGATATTCTGTTCTCTCACTCTCTCCATACATAATCGTATCATCCTTGTTTGCAGCTCTGTGCTATTTATTATGGTTAGATTCAATCGCTCCATAGATGGTAAATATCAGTCAAGCAGCCCCCATTGTATTCAATGAATGAATTGTGAACTCAGGAACCAGGAAATCATTTTTCATTTTCATAACCCTTGATCAGAATCTTTAGTGGGTGATCAAATATCGCATGGTTCCTATTTCAATTAATAACTGATGAATAATAATTACTTGTCATATAGGTTCACAATCATTTATGAGTTGACATTAGGGCCAAAAGGTAAAGGCGAATTATATTATATATAACGCCGATATATACGCACCTTTATTGAAGCGCCGAGATATGTGCTCCTTAACCTTGAATGTAACCCTTAATATAACCTTAAAATAAACCTGATCGTGCCGTTTGGGTTGGTGCACAGATACAATAAACAAACAAAGAATATCCATCCTCTTTTATATATTCTCGGTATTACCATTATTTTCCTTTACTTTTATTTATTCTTTGTTCCTATGAGATTGCATAGTATAGTTTATTAATATTGCTGGTGCAAATTTTGGATATCGAGAATGCTTTAGTTTCGAAAGAAGCAATCAGTCAATATGATCAATATGAGTTGAAAGTTTGGAGAGGACCGGTCAAGATTTAAGAGAGTTATTGCGCCAGCAAGATCCCCTGGAACGTCCAAATAAACGGAGCGGACGATTACATCCGCCAAGAAATAAACGTGCTATTGGTTTTTGTTCTGTGGACATTTTTTACATTGGAAGTTTTGACTTGAAACCGTATTATTATGTGACGGGCAATACATATTTAAGTATACTCACGTTTGTTACAGAATGACGTCGTAACGACGCGCAGAGTCCGACCATTGTACGCCACTTCGCACATATAGTTTCCAGCGTCCACGTATCGCTGTCGAAAAAATAAACCATTTTATGTTTCTATATGTATATGATATCAACCCTGTACCAACCCCGTACCAGCGCACCAAGTTCCAACTTTCTAGCTTCTAGTAAGAGAAAAATTACGACGTACACAGATACACAAATACGATAAACAAACCAAGAATATCGATCCTCTGGTATCCATATGCATCATGTTGGCCTCATTGGCTCTGAAATGCATTTGAGAAGGCTTGTGTAACCTTCCCTGGTGGCCACCCTTTCGCAACCCTGTCTTAGTGGAATCCCATATAAAGGAAGATTCTTGACGTAAACTTACAGATAATTGATCTTGCGGGTCACGGGTGTTATGTCCGTTGTTTATGTATGCTCCATCCACATTATGTGTGTCTCAGTCCTGATTCCATCGTGCACTGAACTCATCGGCTGGGACATCTTCTGGGATAATAGTTAGACTTCCACCAGGAGGTGAAAAGGGACAGAAACCTTGATTGCTCAATGGTATTCCAGTTAATTGGTGTTAGTGCAATAATATAAATAATAATATAATATAAATATATAATATTTATTATAAATGTTTCAAGTATCTGGATTTTGACGCAGATGAAGGAGGGTTATTTAGAAGCATTACCAATGTTCAAAACGATATTAAAACCGGGCGAGGATAGTTCGGCTTTTGGGTCGTCAATTCGGGATGGCATAACATGACATAATTGACGTAATGTGATTGACGTAATTGATGACGTCATAATTTACATATTTATCGACTTTATATTGTTTTACCTATTTCCATCTTTGGTGCAGCTCTGATCAGACTTACCAACATTGCTTTGTATGACGTTATCAGCGTTTTGAATCTCACATTGTAAAAGACAGAAGCTATGAAGTATGGAAATTGGAAAATGTGAGACCGCTTGATGTGATATGTGAGACAAAGGTTATAAATATTTCGTGCAAAAACCGATCAATCCTTCAACAATATCAAGAAAGAATATTTCGCCAGACCTCCTCACACAAACTTGAATTATCCAGCGTCCAAATGTACACAAGAGGTGTATCATACAAACAAAACGGGATCTATCAACAGACTTGAAGAATTCCAAGTGAACTAGTGACGTATCTCAAGCAGTAGAATATGGAGGTTACGTAATAGTGAAGGTAAATCAATCGATGCAGAAATAATCACTACGATCACCGCTAACCCCAGTATTTCCATGCTTGAAAAATACACATACAAGAAGTACCAACCTGGTAAGTATCACCAACCGAATGTCTTGAATCATTTTCCCAAGAATTTTTCAGATGTGAACAGTCCATGCGAAAAGGCCATTGTGTGAACGCTGGTAATGCAATAGATTCCGCTTCTTTGCAAGTACCATTGAAATCTATAAAATGTTGCTAAAAACATCAGTCACAAAAGTCACTGCCTAGTACAGTGGTAACCCTGTATGTGAGAAAATGTACATAGGACTTCCCTGGTCAATATAACTTTTATTTATTTTAACTTAATTTTAGCAACGCACTACATATGAACATGAAATATCGCATGAAAGTCATTTCTTTAATGTTAAGTAACATGAAAACAATGTTTCTATTAATCTGTAAATATCAGACGATAAATAATGAGTCAATGTTAAGCCAAGAATTTCCACGAATCATCAGTTTTCGGAATTATCCTTTTTCTGACGTCACAAAAAATCCCAATTCCTTCGAGGGACTAGTGTTTTGCAACCTTGTTTGAAATTCAAGTAAGACATGACGAAATATAATTACGTAACAACTTACCTATTGACTTCGTGACGTCAATGAAGAAACACAATAATACGATAGTCATTGTCTTCAGAAGAATCATCATTTAAGATTTCTCCGTTGATATAAAATGCATTAACTTTAATCTAGGTAAAAAAAATAAGAATTGCTTGTTGAGCTCAGTTGGCACTATTCCATATATGATTTACTTCTTTATATTTTATATATTTTAATTTACGAAACAGTGTAATCGGAATGGTTGCACGGAAGAAAACACAGCAGCACGCCGTGTTCAGCGTCGTCAACAAACGGGAGAAAATTTGAGCGACGTCGTTTTGGAATCGGGTGCGGGTCAGATCTGCTATGGATAAACGTGATTAACTAACCCCAGCCTCATCCTCACCCCTAAACCCTAACCCCAACCCTTGGTAACTTGAGTAACTTTCAGTGTTGTTTATGCATAATCACTATATATTCAGATTCACCAAATCACGTATTTACTATATATATTTACACATATATTTTATTTATACGATAAAATTTGAAACTTAGAACTAACTTTAAACAATACAAATATTACTATGAACACTGACATTTTCTGCATTACCGCTTACGACAACGGCCAAGCACTGTCAAGCCAAATTTTATTCAACTTTAAATACTCCATATGGTTTCACATAATAATCGTCCAATAATATTGTGATACTAAAATTGTTGCATTGAATATTAGTTAATTATTAAATATAAATATGAGATAAATCAGATATCACGCTTCAGTGCGGATAGATTAGAGATTCTTACACCGCTTTATACCGTTTACACTTTTCGTAATTTTCTCACATGATCAGATAATTTGTTATGTGCTTTTATGCTATGCCAATGTTAGATTCGCCGAAAGGAAATTAAATGACTGTATTTACTAACCGCACGGGAAACTCCACGTAACACGTAACAGTGATAAAGCGAAGTGAATGACATAGTAATACAATAATTCAGTAATAATATATATAATAAATAATACAGTGAATAATGATTCCTTAAAAATAAAGTGAGTCAACTTGTTTGCGGATTTCACTATAGCATATAGATTAATTAGGACTTCGAAAATGGAACAATTCATTGACATTGAAAAATTTCATACATTGATTATTCATACATTCAATATTAAATGGAAATCCTTTTCAATTAGCGATATCTTTGAAACGAAGTTCAGATGATTAAAATTATATCATATTATTCAAAATGTATACCTGAAATGCTTGTTATTTTCTCTCATTGAATAATGCGAAAACAACTTCAAGAAATAAAATAATAAGTCGAGTTAAATTAAAATATACTCAGTGGTCCAACTAGACTAGGGTTGGCCAACTTCTTTGACAATGCGGCCCACTTCAGCACTAAACATACAAGTCGCGGGCCACAAATGAAAACAAAATATTATATCTTACTTTTATAGATATTTTCCATGGTTGGTGTGGTGTCACTTTTACAACCAATTCTGTCACTCTTGCAATCATTAGTTTCGGGGGCTTTATATTCATTCATACATAATGCTGGCAATATTCTTTTCTGCTAATGGGATGTCTGGGGTGAAGACTCATTTTTCCAGAGTATTAATGTGGATTTCTATGTTGGTAGTGACATGTCGAAGACAAGCCTAGTGATTTCTGGGTTTAAGATTTCAAGATGTTTTTAGCCTCAAGATTTTTAAATCAGTCGCATTGGCTCTTGTTTTTATACAGCAATAATAAAAAGAAATATCGAATTCATTCATTTTTTTTTCTATGAAAAAAGTACAATAGATCAGTATATCATCATGAGCGCTAACGGATCATTAAAAATCACTCGGCGAGCAACAAGTGGCCCGCGGGACCGGAGTTAGACCACCATGACTTGGACTATAACATGGGTACATGAATAACAAAATACATGTGGTAGGTTACACGCCACAATGCAAGAGCTTAAGATAATTTTGGAATATAAGATAAATATAATATAGTTGTTACAATAAATTTCCAGTATATTTGAATTAGTGAATAAATGAAAAAAACTCATCGAGGAAAATGGTGCAAAAAGAGAGCAACTCTGATGCATTGAATACAATAAAACAATTATTCAGAACCTATATCATATATTTTGAATAGAATAACACATCACCATAGTAAAATATGCAAAATATGTGCGTTGAAAAACATATCAGCAATCTGGAAAGCAATATTTCACGAATATTTAATGTCTTTATTCTGTTGTTTCCTGGTGGGCTAAAAACTCTATATGAATTTAAGAGATGTTTGTTCAAATTTCGACAAGTTTGAACTTTTGCATTACGGTGCATGAGTCGTATTACACATTCTTCATTTGTGAAGGTGCGCATAGAATATGATATGTATATATATATATATGTTCACAAAAGTCTTCATAAATACTATTTCAAGTTAACGTCGCGCATTCTGGTATATCGGGTCATCATATTTCATCACTGGGCTGTTGGCATAGACATGCTGAGTAGACTTCATTGCTTCATAGCAAAAGCGATACTGTTCCTGTAAAAGAAATACCGAGTTAAAATACAGAAAAGGCGACATTTTATCCTTCTGTTATGTGGAATTCTCTATCATGTCCACTCTCGATTAACCGGAAAGACGCATCTGGCTTATACATGGACTCACGCGTGATAAAATCATTCTGGCTTGCATACCCAACTTGATGGTGCAGGAAAGCTGTGATCAAGGTCACGCGAAACAAACCTGCATCGGCGAGGAGTTTAGCGTCCCTATTCACTTACCCACACCAAGCATCAGGGTATGCATGGTAAGGACATTGCCGAAAAGAATTGGTGCACAATAGGTAAAGCTCAGAGTTGAACTGCACATACAGAAATTCTATGTTTGTAATGTTAACTTTTATATTCTAAATTTAATTCTTACCAGAGTTTCCACCATTCCTGGTCTACAGTCTCGAAGATCTTTGACAGCTCGAAAAACATCAACTTTATTCTCACATTTCAGTCGTTCAATCAGATTCAGTATCGCACAGAATACACCAGTCTTCCCAAGACCTTTACTAAAGAGAAACAATAATTACTACAACTGCTATTAAATATATGACGTAGTCAATTAATACGAATTGCTTCCTTAATTGAAATATAATTTCCTCATGGGATTATAGCTCTACTTATACTAGACTCGATTATACCTTAATATCAATAAGATCCTAGAAGTTGAAAATATATAATGGAATTAGAAGTATTTTTTATCATGGATAATGCTGAGTAATGGTCTATTGATCTTTTAATTTATTAACCCGAATATATACGGATGTATAATCGAATATGGTTAGCACACAGCCACATATATAGTGGTAGATATATTGGAATCACAAGGGAAACATCAAGGGGGTTAAATACCACGGAGACTATAAAATCCAATGGCAAAAATGGAATCGGGGTCAGACAAGTACATTATCTTGAAATATCGATGATTTAATTCAATGTATTTTAAACCAGAAAATATATTTTTGTCCTAGCTATTCTTTTAGAATTATCACTAGTAACATTTGGAATAAAATTTCCTATGGCCCTTCATATCTTGATAGAAATGAAATCAGAACATCAGGATTCAAGAAGATCTAAGCATTGAAAACTACTATGTAATTTGAATCTTCTTCAAATTTCTATTAATAAGGTGCCAGTGTCAACTAATTGTGTCAAATGCAATATTTACCAGCAATGTATGAGAGCTACTGTATCCTTTTCTGCACGAACTCCTGATTGCACCTTGGAAATGAACTCCAGTATATCTGCTGGATCTTCGGGAGGAGTAGTTCCACTCCATCCAGTGTATTGGTATTGGGTGATAGTCTAAGAAAAATTGAAACAAATTCTTAGGTGAACAAATATTCTAGCCTCTTTAATAGTCTACTGAATATACCCTTGTTTGATCTCTTCCATTAACCACCATCTTCCTCTCAATGATAAAGTTGGATTCGTTTTCTTCCATCAGGGAAATTGAAAGGTTTCCTACTTGCATCGTTTCTTCAATATTTGGCCAATATTGTACTGGCATCTGATCATTTAGAATATTTATAACATTTTTTCAAAGGCTGAATAAATAGAAAGAATATTCTTATCAGATTTACCTTTTCTCCTTGTATCATGACAATAGTGTTAACATAATTGTCGAGAACAGCTCTCCAGAAGTATTCAACGTTCAAAGCATTGGGTTGTTCTGCAGCGATGATATTATTGCTGCCTTCATAGGTCTGAAATGAATATGATAATTTTAAATAAGTTCAATCAAGTATTCCACGATTTATTTCGGAAACAAATTGGCAAAAATTCACTTTAATCACGTTTTGCCACTGTAGCAAACTATATAAGATAGATCATTATTGCTATGATAGAAAGAGGTATACAAATTATAAATTCATTTAATTGAGTCTTATGCTTGCTTGAGAAATATACGTGATTTTATTCGTAAACAGATGAGCGATTTTCCAGCCCAGAAAAAACATTAGAAACTCTATTGAAAACGGTCACAAATATAGCTAAATTTCACATTTGAATGAGGATATTTATGTTTTATTTCACATATTTTATATTTTAATAAATTTATGTAAACTTTGCCTCTTCAATTTCTTTTATGTAAATATATAATTATTTAATTATAAGAGTTTAATATTATTTTGTATTAAAGTTTACAACGATTTTCGTATCAACAAACCTCTATGTAATTTGCGTTGATCGAAAGAGAGTCAGTGTCATCTTCTTGGCGAACTATTATGACTTTGCCATGTTCTTGCGCTGAAACATAATGGATTTGAAGTAATATCTATGATAACATTTAATTGTAAAAAACATCCATATATTATGTGAAAGATGTCCTCTTTCTCTACTTCTCTATCCCCGCAATATTTTTTTTATCTTTAGTTACAATTTTTACCTGGAGTGCCATCTGGTTCTTTCAAGTTTTTATTCATTGCACCAGAATTTCGTAGTGACGTAGCCAGAGTCAGTTTGTCGAATTCTCCTGCAATAATGCTTCTCTGTCCCCCACCTCTGTTAAGATTAAATAATCCATCAAACTTTTTTCTTTGTGTAATTAGTTTACATATAGTCTTTGTAAAATATTTTGGAATATTAGTGACACTAAAAATTAATACTTAGGACTTGGATAGAATTATTACCAATAAAATAAGGATAAAGTGTCCTTGAATTAGAGTGAAAACACCATTAAATGTTAGTATCAAAAGTTAATTTGATTTTATCCAGAGTATTGCAAATATAATATTGATAACT
>JAUELA010148355.1:0-14118 GCA_031471845.1 Boltenia villosa | reverse complement strand
GCGAAATTATATACACTGGAATATCCTAATAAACGAACCTTTCGAAAACATTTGCCTTATCATATAAGGACTTTACACTAGGCAGGCCTTTTGAACATTATATAAACGAATACATTGTGGAAAATGGCTTACCGGAGGCAATTTGAAAAGATTTACCTTGAAGACGAAGAGAATTATGAGTCCATCAATGTTAGAGTTACTTTTCATGGCCTTGAAGCAGATGAAATGATGTTTCAGCTTGATTTATTGTCCAAGGTGCTGCATCTGAAGAAATTCAAGGTAATTGTTAGGAATTGTAGTAATACAACAAATAGCCATTAGATATAAAACCAAATGTATTTTTGTGATGTAATTTGATGACATCATAATTCAAGAATTGATGGAAGGGAAAATAAAAGTAATACAGCCTAGAGATTAATAACCAATAAGGTTTAATTTGATAAGGTGGGTAAATACAGTGGTGATGTCATTATATGACATCATCAAATTTTGATTCAATATAGTTTCAGTTATTGTTGCAGCAACTAACAGAATATATGATGCAAATGCCTAGATATGTGTATTAGCATAATATTTTGGTAAATTTGGATAAAAATCATCCCAGGAAACATTTTTTATAAAAGGACTAGTACGAATACATGCCCTCAGTCATGAGAATGATTTTCACCCACTAGAAAGGGGCCCCTGTGAGTATCCTTTAAATATGGGCAATGAAAAATGTTTCACTTCTTTTAAAAAAAATTAACTTTGCTCTGTTTTGAGATATTCAAGACTCTGATTTCCTTATTTCACTGTCAACTCCAAATGCTTTAATAATCTCTGGATCTAACTCCTGTCATTTAACCTACAATAAAGAGTTCAAAGGTCATGAGGTCCACCATATTTGTAATGGAGCTATTTCTATATTACTTGAGGTTTGATAATCTCTTTTATCCTATGTAATAGATTCCAATGTCAAGATTTGGAACCTGGGTTTTCCACCATATTCAAAAGCAGAGCGACGTCACTCAGATTGTCGATGTTGGAGGATGTATAGCTGCAATCACATATGCTTTGTTCATTTCATACCCAGAGCCAAGTCAATTGTAATGCTTAGCATTGCTAGATCTTTAAAAATATTTGACATCATTATTTTGATGATGGAATATATTTAATCTAATTGATGACATCATTAATAAAATGAATATAAAATTGAGGCGATATTCTTTGATGCCTGTAGATCTGGTTGTAGGAAAAAAGTCACAGGAAGGAAATCCCTAACTCTAACCCCTAACCTTAACCCCTATTATTATGTGACTAAGTTGTGACTTCATGGAATGATATACCAATGAATATCAAAGAACTGTCCTTCTCAGGATTGAAAAAACATTATAAAATGCTTCTCACAAGCCAATATACATCAGGAAGCCTCAAACATTCTCTTCTTCATGAAATCCTTGAATAATAATTGAACAAACGTGCAGTTTTCATATACATCAGTTAGAGAAACTGCACACCAGGCCCTGCCAGAATATCTCCTATATTCCTTCCCCCTGTTAGAAAGTTGAGGTTGAATAGATTTATAATATTTTCTTATATGCTTTGAAAGATTTTTATATTTCTTTTGTTTAGGATATTTTAAACATGCATGCAGTGATAAATTTCAATACTATAAATTCAAATTTAATTGTCAAAAAAGAGAGGCATGGAAGACAAATTGAAGATTACTGAATGACACCCTTGAAATGTAATTTAATCAACAAGAATTTAGTGAAATATATAAATTTATATATTTATTTTTTGATTGATGTATCATATTTACCCTCGAATTTACCAGAAAGCCTTAGCAGGCTTATACATGGACGCACAATGCGACCATGCCGGCTTGCGAGCATACTGAACTTGGATAGCGGAGGAAAGCTGTTACCAAGGTCATGTGAATCTGCTCTTTACCGGCAATGAGTTCAACATCCCCAGCCACTTACTCACATCAAGGATCAGGGTGAACAAAGCATATCGAAGTGACAACAAGCATGCAATGCATCGTGAAAGTGCTGAATAAATCTGTGAAGGTGAAGCCGACATTCGAACTCAGAACCTCTAGATGAGCATAGATGACCAGCCGACGGCTTTACCCGTTCAGCCACAGAACAGAAAAGAACTTGAGATAAAATTATTCGTGAAAATAATAAAAATATAAATAAATTTTATGAGTACAAACAAACGACGAGGCTCAACCACAGTGAGTAAACCTTTAAATACAGAAAAATTTGGGTTTAATCAATGTAGATTTTGTTATAAGGTATTGTAGAAGTAGTCTTTATTTTTTTACTTTTTTTATTTTACTGTCAGATCACTGTTAGTATGGCAGACACAACTCCAGGTGCCAGCTTCACTTTTCATGTTAGACGACAGGAAAAGAGAAGAATTTTGAATGAAATCGGAAATAAGGAGTTGGACAGAAAAGTGGAAAAAGCACTGAAGAATATACCTGGCATCGATATTTACAGGAATATAACTGTCACAGTGCAAGTAATGTATGGAAACTAAAACTATTTTGGAATACTTTAGTTAGGCAGTGTAAATGTGATATAAGATTATGGCTGTCTGGTGACCGAGCGGATTAGGCCGCTGGCTAGTCATCCATGCTCACTGAGATTTTCAGGGTTCAAACACCGGCCGCATCTGGAAAGGTTTCCTCAGTTATTCAGCATATTCATTGCAAGTTCAATATACCGTATTCACCTTTATGTGAGAACGAGACTGAGGACGCCGAACGTCTCACCGCCCAGTGTAAGGCAGTTTCATGTGACCCTGGTAATGGCTTTTCTTCTCCAATTTTAGCATGCTCAAAAGCCATATGGTTGCATTTGGCACCCATTTATAGGCCCGAGATAGGTTTCCTGTAAATTAAGGGTAAATATGATACATTATAAATTATTCCTCTCACATGCTATTGTGACAACCACGAATCTATTTTCGAAAACTCCTTCTAGACTGATTTCTTTTATTTTCAGAAGCAAACCAAAAGAAACAGAGGAACATAAAGAAGGTTTGTTTCTGTATTTAATGTACACTATCAAATCTTTATCGATTATATTTAACAAAACGTCCAATGGGAAAAATATCCACAGAATAAAAGGTTCAATGCCAAAACGTCCAATGCATAAAATGTCCAATGCGTAACGGGTTGTAGAAAAAAATGTCACAGAAGTAAATCCTTAATCCCAACCTTGACCCCCTAACCTTTGATTCAAAATGCATGTTTCTCATTATGGGCCCAACTCTTTTAGTAAGTCGCTAGATCTTTTCATTGTAAATGGGGTCACATGACCTGGTACGGCGTTTGACATGTTATTTTATGCTATCATGCACAACAAATAAGTTCATTTTGTAGAATGTTCTTCACTGAAAGATGAGAAAAATAACAGAGTTGACACAAATTACCACATTATTAAGTTTTTCTCAAGTTGAGTTTCAGTCAGAATAATTTTTTAACTATAAAAGTATCAAATTTTAATAAAATCCTAACTCGCCTGACAGCAGTCAAGATTTCAAGATTTTGTGATGGCATTTCAAAAACCGACTCTGCCAAATATATTTATTGTAAGATTATATCAGTAAGGGTTAGGTTAGGAGGAGAGTTAGTGTTAGATATTAAATATTTATTTTTCAGATGAATTTAATTAGTAAAATTGACGGGAGAGAAATACTAGGAAAGAGTGGCACAAGTAATGAAAACCCTAGCCCTAAACCGTTACCAAGCACCATCTTAAATATAACATATTTCATGTGAAGATAATTCCATTCATAAGCAAAGCGTGTGAAATTATTCCATTCAACTTTGAAAATAAGGAAACAATACAATAAGTGCTTCGCTACACCAGGGCAACGGTCGTCAACCAGAGTGCAAGACAAAAGGAAATAATTTCTTGTCAACGTTGGCAAGGAAAGGGAGAACTTTGACATGCTTGAGTGTGCGGGATGGCCATGGTAATGAAGTTGTAAGTCTAAAAAAAAGTAAAACAAAATGTATCGTATACGGTAGTAAGTGATATAGTTCATCTAAGAAACAGCAGTATCAGCTCTGAAAACCGGTTTTGTACACAAAAAAATTCCCTCGGTTGACTGGAAATATTAGTATCCCAAAAATTGATAATGTAGATAGACAAAATAATATCAAAAATACTCAACTCATAGAGAACGCCACTAAATGAAGGAAAACATTGTCTGACGTCTCTGAAGAACATTTATGATATAAATGTGTCGTTGTTATTTGCATACTGGTTTTGCTTTGCCTATGCCCGCGTTCCCTCGATCGATTTTTCAGCAAGACGCCAATGATAATAAATAAATGCTTGCATTTCGGTGGCTATTTGGTAATAATAATAAATAAACTGGATACATGTGCACAGCTTAGAGGGAACAGTGCCAATAATATCTTCTGAAATAACCCCTAACGCTAATATTTAATTGGATCAGAGGGAAGATGTCCTACTTTTTTCTTTACCTTAGCGGGTTATTCGTTGGAGATTTTGTCCGAGCAAATATTACAAGACAGGTTTAAGGTTGAGACCGATGTCCGTTAGCCGGATGAGTAAAACCTCTGTTATAGTCATCTATGCTCACTTAGAGGTTCAGAGTTCAAATCCCGGCTACAACTGCACAGATTTCAACATGCTCGCAAGCTGACAAGGTTGCATCATGCGTCCATGTA
Organism: Boltenia villosa; assembly: GCA_031471845.1. Classification (NCBI taxonomy): domain Eukaryota; kingdom Metazoa; phylum Chordata; class Ascidiacea; order Stolidobranchia; family Pyuridae; genus Boltenia; species Boltenia villosa. Next base: position 9,422 of record JAUELA010148355.1, on the reverse strand, counting down.
TAAGCCCGATACAGCTTTCCGGTGAATCCGAGGGTAAATAAGATAAATAAATTGGAATAAAAACATGTTTACACGCGGCAAGTCTGTAAGCGACAAAGACAAGAGTGAAGTCAAAAAAGTGACTTAGGTTAGTGTCAAGACATGACTGGTTTATAAATAAAAAAATTTGAAATCACTAAAATAAGCATAACACGTTTGTTTTCAGAGGATGAAGACCCCATATCAGAGGCAGCACGAAAGAAAAAAATACAAAGACAAAGTGAGAAATCTTTATATTCATTTTATTTAAGAGTCAATGAAATAAACCTTACCACTGGTAGATTTTGGCCAAATCAAAAATTTCATCTAATGACCTTCAAAAGTGACTTTGACCTTTAGATGTTAACAGGTATATTGATAAGCAATATGCAGACATTTTTTTTTCATTTTTTCAGTGGTCATCGTATCTCTGATAGAGCAAGAAGAATACGGTCATGCGATTGCAGGTTTGAAACAGAGTCTGGAGAAAGAGACTGATGCAGAAACGAGGATGCAGATCTTGATTCAAATTTGCATGTGCTCCCTCGAGTTGGAGAGAGAAGAGGAATTGGATGACAACCTCAACACAATGATACGGTATCTAAATAAAAATAGGAGTGGAATTTGGTCAGTTTGTCTTGAAACAATCACATTTCTCAACGGATCTTCGAGGTTCAGATAGCTGTCCAATGGCCGAACGGCTGTCGGCTGGTCATCTATGCTCACCTATAGGTTCTGGGTTCGAATCTCGGCTTCACCTGCACAGATTTATTCAGCACCTTCACGATGCATTGCACGCTTGTTGATCACCTCACTTCAATATATGCAGAGTTCACACTTGAGCCTTGATGTGAGTAAGTGACTGAGGACGCTGAACTTCTTGTCCTACAGAGCGGTTTCATGTGACTCTGGTCACGGCTTTCTTCCGTTATCCAAGCTCAGCATAGCAAGCTGACATTGTCGCAGGATGCGTCCATATATAAGCCCGCTACTGCTTTCCGGTGAATCGAGGGTAAATATGATACATCAATTAATCAATCAAAAAAAACAATGGCTGGTCATTGATGCTTACTGAGAGGTCAGGTTTCGAATCCCAACTTCACCTGCATATATTTATTCAGTACTGCAGTACCTTCATGATGTATTGCACGCTTGTTGATCACTTCACTTCAATATGCCATGTTCACTCTGATCCTAGATATTAGTAAGTGACCGGATTCGCTGAACTCCTCACTGTTGCAGAACTGTTTCATGTGACCTAGGTCACAGCTCTCCTCTGCCGCTATCCAAGTTTAGCATGCTCGCAAGCCGGCATGCCATGGTTTGCATCATGAATCCACATTTAAGCCTGATACGGCTTTTCAGTGAATCAAGGGTAAATATGATGCATAACCCACTAATCCTAACCCACTTTTCATTCTTTGAGTAAATTGTAACTTTTTGTCATCATTTGTCAACTCCTGAAAGATCCCATTGAATAATTTGATATTTCTTAACTTAATTAAATCACATGGAAGTTTTGAAAGAATTAAAAATGCCAATTCCACTTATTATTACTTATTTTCCGGTGAATCGAGGGTAAATATGATACATCAATTAATCAATCAAAAAAACAATGGCTGGTCATTGATGCTTACTGAGAGGTCAGGTTTCGAATCCCAACTTCACCTGCATATATTTATTCAGTACTGCAGTACCTTCATGATGTATTGCACGCTTGTTGATCACTTCACTTCAATATGCCATGTTCACTCTGATCCTAGATATTAGTAAGTGACCGGATTCGCTGAACTCCTCACTGTTGCAGAACTGTTTCATGTGACCTAGGTCACAGCTCTCCTCTGCCGCTATCCAAGTTTAGCATGCTCGCAAGCCGGCATGCCATGGTTTGCATCATGAATCCACATTTAAGCCTGATACGGCTTTTCAGTGAATCAAGGGTAAATATGATGCATAACCCACTAATCCTAACCCACTTTTCATTCTTTGAGTAAATTGTAACTTTTTGTCATCATTTGTCAACTCCTGAAAGATCCCATTGAATAATTTGATATTTCTTAACTTAATTAAATCACATGGAAGTTTTGAAAGAATTGAAAATGACAATCCTACTTATTAGCACCATTTTATATATTTTTCAAGAATGATGAAAAGTGTGAAGATCCCATCAAAAGATATTCCACATCATATCATGGCATGGGACCTACTCTTCACTCTACTGCAAAAAAAGGGCAAACATATTCAAGCTATTGAAGTTATTTTAGCTTCATCCAAGTTTATGAAACAGATACCTGATCCGAACGAACGCATTGACAGGCTATGTGTCACTGTGAAAGCGGTTTCTGCAACACTCATAAATATCTTGCATATGAAGCCAGGTGTGGATGTGATTGCTCAGGCACGAAAATATGTTGAAAAGGTGAGGATTATGGGCGGTTGTAGCTGATTGTCAGACAAACGATCGACACATAGAAAATTGTTAGTAAAATGGTCGATGACGCTGAGATCGACAAAGCTAAGAGGTCGTAAGACAGAAAGTGCTAACCCTAAATTAACCTTAATTGTTAAGGGTTATGTATTTCCAAAAAAATTTCATCATGCACTTGCTGCGTCGACTATATCGCTGTCGACGTTTTATCAATCGACCTTTGTCTGTTAATGTTTTGTCCCAGAATCTATCTTAGGTTCACTACATATTTTTTAAAATTATTTTTTGTGAAACTAGGAAAAATAATTTTATTTTGTAATTTTCAATCAATTTATTTTATAAAAGTTATTTCTGCCATAATGTTCCACTGTTACATCCTTAAATTCTGTAGTTAGATACGTTTTCTTATTTTGCAAATGTATTGGTACCCCTCTCTATTTTCTCCCGAAGGAACAGTTTGACTAAGATGACCTCATGGTCTTTCCACTGCTTTCACATTAATACCTGTTTTAACAATTTCTATATTCTATTCTGTTTACATTTGTCTTCTCCCTTTTTGTAAGTATCTATTTTATTATTATTCTCTATGTGTATGTTGCCAATTGTTATTCCATGGCTTATGAAAAAAAAAACTCTCTCTCTCTCTCTCACTCTCTATTCAATCCACGGCTGTTGAGTCAGTAAAATAATTTTTCAACTGAGAATCTGTCATGTTGAAAAATTGTAAATCCCAATTCAATTAAAAAAATGTGGTATATTGTGCCCCATTCTGTCCAGTGGTCGAACGGGTAAAGCCATCAGCTTGTCATCTATGCTCACCTAGAGGTACTGGGTTCGAATCTCGACTTTTACTCAGCAACTTCACGATGCTTGATCACTTCACTTCAATATATGCTGTGTTCACCTTTAAGCCTTGATGTGAGTAAGTGATTGTCCATGTATAAGCCCGATACAGCTTTCCGGTGAATCCAAGGGTAAATATGATACATTAATCAAAAAAAATTCTTTTCAGATGGAAAAAGATCTTACTGCTCTCATGAAACAAGAAAAAGACTGCAGTACTTTAGTGAAGTATCGCTCTCTTTATTTTGCTGAGTTCACTCTAACGACAGTGAGGATATTGCTCTGTGATCAACAGGAACCACTCTTCACAGAGAGCAGTAAGTAAAATTGTATTGAAAATATAACAATATTGGAGGAAATGGAAGCCTAACTGATTCAATATGGAAGAGTATCCAATGTTTTATTTCATTCATAAAGCCTTTCTCAAGGAAATAGATAAATTTTTGATAGATGTATTATGTTTACCCTCGGATTCACCGGAAAGCAGTAACAGGCTTATACATGGACGCATGATCGACCATGCCGGCTTGCGAGCATGCTGAACTTAGATGGCGGAGGAAAGCCGTGACCAAGGTCACATGGAACCGCTCTGTACCGGCGAGGAGTTCAGCGTCCCTAGTCACTTACTCACGTCAAGGCTCAAGGGTGAACACGGCATATAGTGAAGTGAAGTGATCAACAAGCGTGCAGTGCATCGTGTAGGTGCTGAATAAATATGTGAAGGTGAAGCCAAGATTCAAACCCAGACCTCTAGGCGAGCAGAGATGACCAGCCGACGGCTATACTCGTTCGGCCACCGGACAGCCCATAAAATAGATGCTGCCATCTTTTTTGTATTGGGCGAAACTCTTATGATTAGTACCCGGCAGTACGAAAGCTAGTAGCCTGGATACAAGGAGCGAATAACCTGAATCTGACCCAAGATAGAAATAAAAAAATTAAAAAAATAATAATAATAATTTTTTTTTTGTATTGTTGAAACCCAAGTCACACAGGTATACTGTAACAAAGAAAAGAAGTATTTTACTCACATTTCATCGTTTTCTTTAATGACATTCTGAACCAAACTTAGGGATCCAAGATTAGCTCCTTGGGGGGCAGTAGGACCCTCGTTGAGAACTACTGATTGCTTACAAAAAAATGTTCATTATTTCCATATCCAGATGAAGAATTCGCTCAATCTCCGAATTACTGGGCTGATATTCCTTTCGTTGCATTTCGTCTCACTCATCATCCAGACACTAAAGCATTTATGGCGGATGAAGATTTTAGACACAATATTTCAGCAATATCCAAAGATCCAAAACTTCTTCAAGAGTAAGTTTAATATAAATTTTTATGCATACGACAAACTAACGGTGTAGAGAATACGTTCTGAAGGCCTGATTTCTCCAGTATTTAGAGCGGCATACCTTGTCTTCCCTTTTATAAACTTTACCTTCCTAAGGAAAACTATATATATATATATATTGTGATAGAAGATTTCAAGCAAAAATACATTTACATATGATTTGTCCATTTATCGCTATTTCTTGCTTAACCCCTAATTACCTCTCATGCAACCCTAGGGTTCCGTGGATTCCATGGTTGAGAAACGCTGATTTAGAGTGACAGGGTGATGGGAATGGCCGATATGTCAGTGACATGTCATTTCTTTGGTCAGAAAGCGATTCAAGAAGCTGCTGCCACCAATCCTTCCTTTGTTAGCTAGCTATTATCAATCTTCTACTCATTGATTGATGTATCCTTACTCACAGGTATCTGAGAGACCCCAAAATTGCTCGGGCAGATGAAGTTTTAAAGTCCAATTTTTTTTTGAAGGAGGAGGATGATGATAAATCGAAGCCCTCTGGGTCAAAAAAGTGAGTGTTATTAATACGCTTGAATTCATATTTCTTGGTTTGCAAATTATAAGCATAAAATTAGATAAAATGTACAAATTTAATAGCCACACATCGTTGGAAAAGCACTTATATTTCAACAGCTGCATATATTTCTGTATTGAATGTATTATTCATCATTCATGTATCATGTAGGTTGTCCGGTGGCCAAACGGGTAAAGCCGTCGGCTGGTCATCTATGCTCACCTAGAGGTTCTGGGTTCGAATCTCGGCATCACCTACACAGATTTATTCAGCACCTACACATGTTGCACGCTTGTTGATCACCTCACTTCGCTATATGCCGTGTTCACCCTTGAGCCTCGATGTGAGTAAGTGACTGGGGACGCTGAACTCCTCGTCGGTACAGAACGGTTTCACGTGACCGTGGTCACAGCTTTCCTCCGCTATCTAAGTTCAGCATGCTCACAAGCCGGCATGGTCGCATCATGCGTCCATGTATAAGCCCGCTACAGCTTTCCGGTGAATCTGAGGCTAAATATGATACATCAATAAAAAAAAAGGTAGAAATAACGGGATTTTATATCACTTAATAAATTTCCAGATCTGACGAGGAAGAGGAATTCGACTTCGGAGCTGGTTGTTTTGGTCCTACTAAAATCAAGAAAGAGAAGTTCAAAGCTGCAAAGAAGCCAAATCCTAAATCTAAGCAGGAGGAGGTAATGCACATTAAATATTGGCACCGAGTCAGGCATACGCCTGACGTCACGCAAAGGTTTTTTTTCCAAAAACTGAAAATGAACAACATTTAGAATTGTTCTAAAAACACACTCGTCACTATTTTGTAATATTAGTCATTTTATAGCATTGTATTTCCTTAAACTTGATTCAATTGGGGATTGCCCCCCACATATTCACTTATATAGAAGTTGTAGTAATTGTGACTTATCGGTAATAATGCATAATTATTGTGATAATAAATTTTAATGTGATATATTTTTACGAATCCCGGACATTTAGTCAACTTTTTTTCGTTTTTATTTTTTATTTATTTTAATTAAACCTAACCACCCTTTTGCTAACCCTAACCGTAATCCTTACCCTAACCTCAACTCTTACCCTGAAGCCCAACTCTTACCCTATTATTTTTTGAATGTTGGCTAAATCTCCCCCCTGTAAATATTGGCTAAATGTCCGGATACCATATTTTACATATAGCGGAATATATCAAATTAACCTACAAATTATTTCATTTTTAATTGCCAGCATGTTTGAAATATGTGATTATTCGTTGTTCCAATGGTTAGTCATAGGGTATTAGTTAGAGTTAGGGTAGGGATTAGGATTAGGGCTAAGACTGGGCTTAGGAATGTTGGCGAAAGATAAAGCAATTGAGGATCGTAATCTAGTAATTTTGCCGGTGTCGTTAGTTGGGGTGGCAATTGCCTGGGGGGAGTTTTCATGGACAATTGTCCGGGGGCAGTTGTCGAGAGACAGTTGTCCTAGCTAGAACCCTAAATATAGATCACAATATAGCTTGAACCCAAGTATCTTCCACACCCCCTTATAGTATTTGCCCCTCCTGAATGAAAGTCAACACTCAATCTATATTTTATATTTGAATAGGCTGAGATGGAAAAAGAGAAAGGGAATGAAGCGTATCGCAACAAGGAATTTGACAGCGCATTGTGGCATTATGATAAGGCTATTGAGCTAGATCCCACAAACGCAATGTTGTATTCTAACAAGGCTGCGGTTTATATGGAGCAAAAGAAGCTGGATCTGTGTCAAAAGGCCTGCTTGGAAGCCGTTGATGTGTCAAAGAAAACAAACAGGCATAGTGATAAGGAGATGGCGAGGTGAGAAATTTATGAACTTCATGATTGATTGATTGATAAAAATAGTCCTTCTGTATGTCAGCAACTCAGTCTGAGTAACATCATTGCATGACAGCAAGAAGTGATATCGTTCGCCAAATGACAGAAAGTCTGAATCCTAATTTTTACTCGATTCACCGGAAAGCCGTAGCGGGCTTATACATGGACCATGATGCGATCGTGTCGCCTTGCGAGCATGCTGATTTGGATAACAGTATCCATGGTCATGTGAAACCGCTCTGTGCCGACAAGGAGTTCAGCATCCCCAGTCACTAACTCACGTCAAGGCTCAAGGGTGAACACGGCATATATTGAAGTGAAGTGATCAACAAGCTTGCGATGCATCGTGAAGGTGCTGAATAAATCTGTGGTGAAGCTGAGATTCGAACCCAGAACTTCTAGGTGAGCATAGATGACCAGCCATTCTGCCACCGGACACTTATATGTATATGTTACTTGTTTTGTCAAACATTTATCTATCAACATTTTGTCCGTTTACTTTGTCTGGAGATCTTTTGACCTATTGACCTTCCATCTGTCGATTTTTTGTCCCTGAACTACTAAATACAAGTATAAAAATGGATTCAATATGAATTTTTGTACAATAAATCATAAACTGCACTATTTAATAGAGAATTAAATGATCTTTTTTTGTTCAGAATTTTAGCCCGGTTGGCGAAGGTTGAATATCAATTGAAAAATTTCCACATTGCGTTGACACTCTATCAAAGATCTTACACTCTTCATGAAGATGAAAATGCCTTGCAAGGTATGCTAAATTGTGAAACTGTTCTGCAGTTGAGAGGCGCATTCAGAGCTGCTACAATGAGACCAAGATTTGGAAGCCTCTTTGGCTGGTAATTGATAAAATTATTTAAACCAACATTCACCCTGTACCATAACCATGTTTATACTTTAAAATTGTATGATTGAAATTCTTATTACTTCAATCTGCTTAATTTCACTTCATTTTCAAGAGAGACGGAATAAATGAGAACTTTTTGGGGGAAATAATCTAATCCAATCTGACTTGGATTCCACAGTAGTTCTCGGGAATCCGTACATTTAGCCAATGGACATTTAGCCAACAGACATTTAGCCAATGGACATTTAGCCAACGGACATCTAGTCAATGGACATTTAGCCAACAGACATTTAGCCAATGGACATTTAGCCAACAGACATTTAGCCAACTGAAATTTAGCCAATTTTTTTTTTCTAAAATTTTTGATTTTTCTTATCGAAAAATTAAACCTTACCATCCTAACCCTGAAGCTAACTCAATCCTTACCCTGACCCCAACCCTTAATCCAGAATCCTAACATATCATTTTTTGAATGTTGCCTATATGTCCAGCCCTGCAAATATTGGCTACATTTCCATTGGCTAAATGTCCGGATACCAGTTCCCGGATCCACCCTTATTATACGCTGATAAACCGATAGTTTTGCTTCTCCACAATTAAAAATTTCTTCTTTCAGTTTATTTTATTTTCAAATATTGCAATTCATTTGTGTTTCGAGTAGGATAACATAACATGATCCATTCCAAGCTTTCATTCACATTTTTAATTACAACCCTCATCCTTATCTGCTGATAACCAGGAAATAAATTGAAACTCTTCGATTTTTTGGGCCTGAAATATGCAAAAATCTTATCATAATTGTTTTTAAAGTTAATTCTACTTGAATGATTCCACTAACTTGACTTCTTGCTCCCCAATTAAACATTTGCAAACCTTTTAATTGGAACCAAACAATAGCGAGAAATTCAAATCATGTGCCTCTTTATTTCATGTAAATTTCAATTTCATTTATGTTCATAGTTTTCCATCATTCTGAATATGGACATAATGTTTCTTACTTCTGATTAGCATGTAGTGCTAGATATTCCTTTTCAAATTTATTTTGGAAATTCAAATAAAATGATCATAATAGTGGTCAATAAATGTGCTATTGATGTTTACTGTAAGGATTCAGGTTCGAATTCCAGATGCCAGAGATGGGTGACTGTGGGTAATTTCAAAATTAGGAAAAAATTTGAGGAAATTTTCAAAAAAGTGTCCAGTGGCCGAACTGGTAGATCGCGAGCAATTTACAACAAAAATAATGGAGGATTGGCGAAGGACCAAACAGTCTTTTATCTCAGTCAACCTAAAATGCTAACATAAATGAGACAATGATAATTACCTCCCTAAAGTTATTTGGATCAATACAGAACTTGGTAGCCATCTGTTGCAACTTCTCACAACGCCGTCGGCTGGTCATCTATGCTCATCTAGAGGTTCTGGGTTCGAATCTCGGCTTCACATGCACAGATGCATTCAGCACCTACACTACATGATGTTGCACGCTTGTTGATCACCTAACTTCACTATATGCCGTGTTCAACCTTGAGCCTTGACGTGAGTAAGTG
>JAUELA010148244.1:0-14129 GCA_031471845.1 Boltenia villosa | reverse complement strand
TATTTGATTCTCTGAATGTCCAGAGAATAATATTTATATTTTTACACTGGACTATGTGACTTTTAACTGTCTTAATGATTTGTCCCCTTAAATCATGTGCAAAATGTGCTGGCATATCAAAATGTGCTGGCATATCAAAATGACCAAATACTTTTAATTTAATGCAGTTCTGAACAATTTAAGAATGCAAACAGCAGTGCATGAATAACTATTATAATGAGAAACGTAAAAGTAGCCCACGTAATTTCAGTAGCTAATCTGAGGATATGATTGATGGGGAAAGTCGTTATAAACGAAGGAAGCATCGTTACCCGCATATTTCGGTGGGATGAAAGGTGCTATGCTAAAAATAATACATATTCACACGATTTGAGTAGTTAGATGAAAAATACACGTATGTGGTAAAAGTTACATGCAAAATGATATAATTGCGCATGATTGTGTTAAGGGAGAGTGACATTATCTTGCATTTCGAGTGTTTGAAAAGTAACAATACGAATCTAAATAATAAGCTCAGGATAATATAAGTTTTTAGAACTATTTCAGAATCATATTATATAAATTTAAATAAGCTGGGTCAAAGGTTAAGACATATCCAAATGTTTCTGATTTATGATCTAATCTATGAATATATTCATCTTCACGGAGGGCTTTATACATCACAGAATAATGCATGAACAACAAGCTCATGTTACTTTGATGGTATAATGTATAAAATGTCCTAAGAACAATAAACGGGCTGGGGCTTTTAACTAAATGCCCTTTTGAGCCCTTATATATTTTATTTGACCTTGACATTTTGACGGGTAACCTTGAGTAGATATTATTTTGAATTGATGTTTCTCATTGGGATTTTGTTAGGGTCATTATTTCTTATTAAAATGACGAAATATTTTATTGCATTTATGACAATTTTATAACTATACGTGACCACAGTTTTTCGCTTAGTTGCTTTAATAAAAATTGATGTTTTATTATTATCATGACTATATACCGCTACACGTAGCCGGGGGCGTATTGTTCAATAATTCATAGGCTATTTATAATGCATTCCAATTATCTTTAAAGTTTGTCGGTTAGTTTCATATCGCGTTCCTTCATAATAATATTGTGCCTTAAAGAAGTCAATTTTTTGATCAAAAACTGTTTTAAATTTAAATTTTAATCAATTTTGGTGTTCATGCGTTTTATTACATTAATTTTATAATAAATACATTTTCATTCAGTAACAGGCGTGTATATTAGTTAAACTATAGAGTGAACAAAACCGGAAGAGAATTAATATCTTGTGAAACTTTTAATGAATAATACCACACGGGTTTCGTTTCTTTCACCCCTGAAAATTTTTCAACAGCAAATTACCCCAAAACTTCTTTGTTCTGAAAATTATGTTTACACTTTTACTACAGTAAAGTAACAAAGAGAATATGATAAAATATTATTAATAACAATCATTTGTTTTATGGAGTTCATATACCAATAACTGTTGGACAGATACCGGTACACCATAAGCAAACACAGCTTGTGAATATCAACATCAGTCTAAACTACCTTTATTTGAGACCGATGCGGCTTTCCGGTGAATCGAGGGTAAATGTGATACATTAGTCAACGCACGCTTGTTGAACACTTCACTTCAATATATGCCGTGTTCACCTTGAGCCTTGACGTAAGTAAGTGACTGGGGACGCTGAACTCCTCGCCGATACAGAGCGGTTTCACGTGACCTTGGTCACGGCTTTCCTCCGCTATCTAAGTTCAGCATGCTCGCATCATGCGTCATGTATGAGCCCGCTACGGCTTTCCGGTGAATTCACAAATAGAAGAGTACAGAGGAGAATGATATTTCTCAAACGTTTTCATTCAATGATTGACTTTCATTGTCATGTTCCAAGGAGCAAATACAGCTGCGTGCAGATAGAAAACGCTTCTTCTTCCATGTGAACAAACTTGATCTTGAATGAAACTTGAACTAAAAAGCGATATTGGTACCGATAATTTGTACGGTTTTGAAACAATATCGTTCCCGGGTCAAAGATTGATCTGAAAACAAGATAACTTGCACGCTATGTGGGCTTGGATGGCAAATATAGTGAAATAAGCAGATTAGCCTCTCTAGCAATGGGCGTGTAATTTGCGGATAAACAATAAAGGAATCTAGACCAAATGCTGCAAATCAACTCTTGTCTATATCAGCTTTAAGCATCTTACAATGTGCCAACAAAAAAACAAGAATTTAAGCGGTAAATACCATGTAATTGAAGTCTTAACAGTAAACATATTTTGATCACGTTTCATGAAATTTAAAAATTGTATAGTATTCATCCTTTTTTTTAAGATAACATCTATTTTTTCAATAAACATATCAGCTACCGTATTTTCGCACCCAATTACAAGACGCGGTTTTGACGAATTGTGTAAAATATTTTATATAAGACGCCCACGAATATACGACGCACACAACCTCGCCATCTGCCGAACTGAGCAAACCCTATGAAAACCTCTAGAACCAAAACAAGATTCAGCGATAACATGACACTCTTCCTATTGTTTGAAAGATAAATATTTACGTTAGAGGTCATGTATATACCTGATACTATTCAAAGAGTTTCTTGTAAAGAGATCACAGTCTCAGTGGGTGAATGATTCGTCTGGAAAATAAAATTTTATATTTAAAATTTGAAATTCGAAATTTGATGAAACATTTTCGATCGATAATTGGCCATTGCTATGGTATGAATAACATCAGTTCAGTAACACATTCAGTTTCTGAATACAATGGAACCAGCTTGGCTAAACGTAAACTTGAAAGATAATCATTATAATGTTAGACATTAGCTTCCGTTCTACAACTTTTGCGTATCTCCCACTGCGCATTTCAATGAACGCTAGACAGATAGATAATAATCATTTTTACACATATATATATATATCCACACTTACCAACGTTATCCAAATACCTAGAATATTATATACTATACTATACCATACAATACATTATATTTTATATATTCAGTTATAGGCTTCCGATATTATTGATTTGTTTTCTTTTGCAGTTGTTTGAAATCGCTTCATCTGAATAACCTAGATGTTACAATCTAGCAAAAGCTTATGAAATAAAACTCTTTTAGTTGTGTACAAACAAGACCATGTGTTATATTATTTACTAAATTATAATTCTTGTTTGAGCATCCTTGTCGCTCACGTTACATACGGATTCACAACTAGAAGGAAGCATGGAGGAAGGATAAATAGTTTGCTGCACGACATTACACAACTCTTGGCATATTAAATCTTTGTCTGGCATTTTAATGTAATAATGCACGAAATTAGTGGGAACGTTAGAAATTCTCATTTCGCTGAGCTGGATAGGTGCATCTGAAGGCAGATTGCAAAAAATGACTAGTAAGCTAGTGCTGAGAGATGTTATTCGTCTTGTGTTGGTATTTACCTTGGTTAAAATACTTCTATGAAATAAATACGATATCAGATTGGAAATAATACAACTCTAATCTATCCATCAACAATACCATCCTATCAAACCAATTAAACTACCATGTGCTTGAACCAAATGGTTACTATGAAAATGTCAATGACACTTATCTTATCTTATTTTCCATCTATTGTCTTCTACTAAATATTTATTTAAGTCTATGACCACCAACTCTGTTGGTTAAGTCAGCATGCAGTGAAATGACACACACCCATTAGTTTTTGTTACCTAAGGACATTTCCGGTTCATGGCCGGTATGTAATATAGTAGAAATACATATTTCAGGTATCAAGCAAGGCATGGGTGGGCCAACTACGGCCCGCGAGCTCTTCTTGTGCGGCCCGCGAACTTCCTCGCAAGGCGATGTGTAGTCCAAACATTTTCGCACAGATAAACGCGTTCAACGAGACATCAATGAGATGTTGCAGCCATGTTGCAAACTCAAGCACATTTGCATGAATAATAATGCGTTTTTGTGTGGAAACAATATTAAATAAATATAATTTTTGTTGAATGAGGCCCGCGAGAGATTCACAGATGCTCATTGCAGCCCGCGGAGAAAAAGGTTTGCCCACCCCTTGTTTAAGGTGTGGAAATTTATTTTTAATAAATTTTATCCATCCGATGCATAAATTGTCTCAACATCTTGACCAAATCAACACATTTCCATAAATCGTAAAATCGGGATAATTTCATTGCACAGAATGGAAATGCCGGAGATTGAAGCGAGCTTATCAATTTTATAATATTTCCGTGTTATCACCCTACTAAAAGCGTTAGCGTTGAAACATGTAGATCCAGATTTTTCGCCCTCAGGCCCTTAGACGACTCGGCCATTCAGACTTAATATTGAGTACTACCAGTTCGCGCCGGAAACTTCTCGTTGTAGAAAAATTGTATTGACAGTAGAGGGAGACACTGCGTATAGATATTAGCGAAGTTATTGCTTCTCCAATTTTGGGGAAATCTTCTTGCGAATCAAGATGTCCTCTACACTCACATACACGAACATGCAAGGCGCTATCAAGAGATTAATTTTTCTTAGTTTAGCACCGTACCCTTGAGCAAGGTACAAGTTTACACTGCTCTGACCACCTTTCACACACTACATAGCCTAAATGACCTTAGATGTCGATAGCTTTAACACCCCTTAAAACAACAACAACAACAACAACAACAGAGCCTCAAGCAGCAAAGTATCAACATTAGTACCAGTGATTCATTTTCAAACATTCCTAAAATAATATGATTATTGTCATAGTTTTGTTAAATATTAAATCCAGATTAGAGTTATGAATACATAACCTGATCAGGAACTTCGGTAGAATTTTACATACTGTCGTCAGTAATTTTTTCATGATTTTGTGAGCTTGATTTTTTGTCTGTACAAAGCTAAAATGAGGTTTGAACAGCAGTTTTTTAGTTTATATAAACGTTCATTTCACTCTAAACTGTTTATTTGCCTTGTTCAATTGCCTATGTGATCTGCTCCATGTACGAGCACATCGCACAGCTTAGAGGGAACAGTGGTCGACAGTAATTTATTTCCAGTACTCTAATCTCCGCACTCTTTTGTCTCGCTGTCCGCTCTAATTGAATGGATGATATTCCTGATGTTATCGCCGATTATCCTCTTCCTCTTAAACCGTTCGAAAGTACGCTATCTGAAGATATGGGAGCCAAGAACAAAAATGAAGTGTAAGGGTTATGAAAGTGAGCAGAAGTGAATATATACAGCAAATGCGACGGAATTTGCCGAAAGAAATATTTGATATATTATTCCCTAACCCTAACCCAAACCTAACCCTAACAGTAGGAATTCATATTTACAATAAAAAACTGACGGTCATGTGCATTACACAAAAAAAGGTGAGAATGAGAGAGTGAAAGATAAAGAGAATGGAGAATGGCGCGCAGAGATAATTAGTAAGAGGAGAGAGGATGATCGGCGGTAACAGCAAGAATTTTGCCTGTAAATGAACCTGGTGGGTCATGTTACCAGTAAAATTTTATATTTTGTGAATTTAACAGTAAAACAAACAACTGAAATGCCTTTAAAATTACTTCTCCTCCGAAAAAGTTATATTTCAGTTGAATTTCACAGAAAATTGCAGTTGATTTACATTCTTTAAAGCCCACGCACCAGTTAATTAATTTCTACTGTGCTCGATCACGTCATGAATCTCGAGTTGAACTTATGATTAAATCAATCTAAATCAACTGAACGCGTTTCAGGGCAGAACTCTGGATTTTATTATGAAAACATGTAATTTTCTGTTTATTAAGATTATAATTAAATTTTAAAATTAATATTTACGATAGAAATAAGTCAAACTGTTTTTAATATATGTTTTGTTTTGATAATATGTTGTTTTTATTGGTCTGTTGATGAAAATTTTCCAAAATATCTCGGAAATTTGGGAATTGTTTCTTCCCTCCTTTGAACACAAATTCCTTTTATCAGATCTAAACAAGCGCAGTTTAGCTTAATTAACCAATAATCCATCCAATAATGTTATATAACCAATATTCAAATCAAAATCAAATGGGGTCTTATTCTCGTAAGAAAATCATTTATTTATCTCCGAAAAAAATTGCGAAGGACTCCTTTATATAGTTGATGAACTATGAAGATATTGGGTTATGTATTTGGACTCGATGATTGATTAAATTTAGTTCGAAGCATGGTAATCTAGCATAGCCTCCTTAGTATATAATTCCCAATTTCTCCGCGCCCAACTTCATTCATTATCAAATGTTAGTTCTGGAAATAAAACTTTCAATTCTAGCCTTCTTATTTCTTTCGTAATGTCCATCTTGTCATTATTTAATCAGCAACGGATTCCATAATGTTTATTTATATTGTTTACATGTCTCATCCTTGACCTCTCCTCGTCCTATCTTTTCTTATCATAAAAACAATTATAACAGCATAATTCTTGATGAATTGTTGCCAAACGAAAAAGAAACTCGCATGATAATTCGCATGACAATTATCTCTTAAATCAGACACAGTTAAAGTTATTTGACTTGTTTCAACGTTTGTAATGTAAAATATTTACCGGTTCGATTTCATTTTGAAACTAAGATGCAGCAGCAATTTATCCGTCAATGAGGACTATCAGAGCACTATTGCAGGGGTGGCCAACCCGCGGCTCGCGAACCACATGCGGCTCTTTGCCTGGTTTTATGTGGCTCTTAAAGGCGCGTCTACACTGCAATAAAGTGATTTACATGCGCCGCGCTCCGTACAGATGGAGTCTCTATTAGATTACTCATGCTCATGCACATCGACTGTTTGTGCGTCTGTGAATCTGTGTTTTCTACCCTAAAACATGTGAAATCAAAGCATCAATCTGTTCTGACTGACACCCATGTTAATGAATTGCTTCGATTGACAACAACGGAATACAAGCCAGATTTGAAGAGGATTGTTCAAGACAATGATTGCCGAAAGTCCCACTAAGTAACATGCAAAACAATAAATGATTCCTGTCATTTTCATGTTGGTATGTAACATTTACAATAAATCTAGCTGAGCAAAGGTATGTGTGTGTGTGTGAGGAAGAGACGGGTGATATTCAAATGTGCCCATGTGTATGATGTGGCTCTTTGCGGTTAAGACAGTAAGAAATGAGGCTCTTGGTCTCTGACTGGTTGGCCACCCCTGCACTATTGTTTCGATCGAAGATTGGTCATTGCTATATTATGATAAACATAATATTAAATCTTTGTGTGACATTTTAATGTAAAAATGAAGCAATTAGTGAGATAATTAGAAATTCTCACCTCGTTAAGCTGGATAGGTGCATCTGAAGGTAAAGTGCAAAAATGACTAGTAAGCCAGTGCTAGGAGATATGATTCGTCTTATATTGGTATTTACCTTGGTTAAATTACTTTTATCAACAATATCATCCTATCAAACAAACAGAACCTATCGTGTGCTTGAACCAACTGGCTACTATGAAAACATCAATGACACATCTTATCCTTCTAGGGCTATTCAAGCGTCCAGGAGAAGGTCTTGCACTACTTCTGGTTCAAAACCTTCGAAACCTTCGTTTTCAAGATTTCCTTCACACACGAACCCGCACGGAGCTATCCTTTTTCAGGCTTTTTTACGGTACAGCAAGGTATCTTTGTGCGAGGTAGTAATTCACAGTTGACCTGGCAAAGCGCACTGCATAGCTTATATCAGCGGCTGCGAAGCTATTTCAGGTGGGCCGCGAAGCAGGCCAAAATGTTCCACTACAAAAAGCGAATACTTTTATCAACACGTGTTTAGAATTGTTGAGTAGGATTTTGACAATAAATCAAATGTGTTGTTAATATTTCATATCTTTCTCACAATATACATTTTATATTATTTTTATCCATTGTAATTTTGCCACAATATCTTATAGTGGGCTTCCAAAAATGTCAGTAAAAGTGGCCACGAGTTGAAAAAGATTGAGAAGCACTGGCTTATATTAGTTTAATAGTTATTACTTTTAACAATCTGATCTATTTATCTGATTCACGAGACAAGATGCAAGACAAGATGGAGTGGAATTTAGATCACATTCTTCAACTCCGAATTATATATACGGTACCGGAAGCTTAATTATGGTTCAAAATCCTAATGCTAGCCTGGCTGCTCAAACATATACATTGCGCAAGCGACCAACAAGACAAATTACCAACGCAAAGCCTTCCGTTATATTTCTTCAATTTTTTTTTTTAATTTACTTGATTCCAACGGTTTAAAATCCAGGAGAAAATATATCCATTGCGTAATAGAAACTGCTATATTTCTGCCCGAAATCCAGCTTGAGAACTTACCAGGTGGGAAGAGAGAGTGTTCAAATTGTTCTTAATATCACATTCTTTTTAGAAAAACAAGAGATTAGTTGCGAAAATATACTAATTAAATGAGATCACACCCGGGTATATAGAATTTTAATTTTACAAAACAAAATTTGGAAATTAATTGTTTTGAAAATCCCATTTAGACCCTATATTAGTGACATTCCTCATATCTTCCCATACTTAAGCAGGTGAAACGCGTCGGAATTTCTTGATTAAGTGCTCCTTACAAGAATTGCGCATCTGTCTCATTTGGGTGGGCAGTTAATTGCATTTAATTGATATCTAGAGCCCATCTTATACTGTGTCTCTCTCGATCTGGCTCATTTTACGTTCAGATACGGTAGTGTAAGGACCTCAGGCTGGTTTTAGATTCTTAAGTCATAAAGGGCTTTATGATGGTATAAAGACAAAGTGTAGTTGATACACAGTTCAGGATCATATTTTCATTTAAATTCCTCCATGCATTATGTCGTCAAAATTTAATTATTTTGTCATAATGACTGATACAAGTATCCGCGCAATTAACTTTCACTTTGCAGTAATGAATTATGACGATAATAGCATCATAATGCCAATTAAATATGCATTAGTGATGGAATAAGAAATGTCGCCTGCCCATTTAATCCGCTGCATTGTGTGTCATAATTGATATTTGTTATTCGTGCGTCGCGCGTCCTTTAAAACATCCATTATCGGTGAAACGCCCTGAAAGAGTAATGTGAATGTTTCAAAAGTTTGATTGAGTCCCTATATGTATATCTATCGCCTGAAGAGATAGAAAAATAAATCTTTGGATAATTTATTTCTGCTCAGCATTTTGTAGGGTTTGGTGAGAGTATTACGTTATATTTACGAAACTAACGACTGTTGTTCAAGCTGGAATGAAAGTTCCCGAAGGAGGGTGGATGATAAGTTTTCTTAGTGAGGATGAGGATAGGAGAGTATCAGAAAAATTAGCATCAGTGCCGCAGTTTCGAAGTTCAGGGAAAATGTGTTTTCTTGTAAAAAGACGTTATTTTACTCCATTCTCAAATCAATTGACAAATTTATATAGCGCAACTTAATAAAGCAATATTGTTTGTTGTCGCACGATGCTAATTTGAATAAATCACTCTCAGATAATTCGCCCATCTTTTTTTCATTTAAGTATGTTAAATAATATTTTGATTTTGTTCATATATTAATATTGTATTACGAAATTTTAAGTTCCGTAAGATTTTGTTATATTTTGTCCACTCTAAAACTTGAAGTAAAATAAATTTTGAACATTCGGTTGCTTGATTAAAAATATTCTTAATAAATCGAGCTTGACGCATGGTTTTTGATCTAGAGTCATATTGATATTTAGAGCGCTTTCTGCAGGTTCAGGATTGTATTTTATTCTTCACCTGATCAGTAAAAAGAGAGTGAACTTCTTCGATCGATTGGGAAGTTGCTTCGAGCAAAATGAGAGAAGTAATGATTGACGTGAAAGAGCTGAACGCTTATTATTAAACGCTACATTATATTCAACTCTTAAACAGGCGAAAGGCAGCTGCGAAGTTTCGAGCCTTATGGAAGCTAAACTATGCTAAATTTATTTTTCCGAATCTTACCGATTTGATCCGAATCTTGCCGATTTGATCCGAATCTATTAGAAACAGTTTTTGATATGAAATGACGTCATGAATACGTAGGGATGAACAATATCTTACAGGCTTTTAATTAGTTAATCACTTGCTTTAGGAGTAAGATATTAAAATAATTTTAAGTATACGAATTAAAAATCTTTAAAATTACACATTTATTCAGGCTAGATAATTCCATCATAGTTTATACGTAAAATATCAAGTTTTTAGTTTCGGAGTAACTCACGCGAAGGATATTTCGTCAAAGTAAAAGATTATGTAAGTTTTCATTATTTGTATTAAATTAGTAGCTCTTATATGTATAATATTGAATACTCATTTATACTCATTTAATCTTTAAATTATTTATATAATAAGTATACAAGGAAATTAAATATCGATGCAATTTGATTGCTTGAGCATTTGACCTGAAACACCGTCGCCATTTCCGGGAAGATCTTTGCCAAATTTGTCAATGATGCCAAGAATAAGTAAGACTCGGTCCAGGGCTCTTTCGGAGCAAAATTCTCTGAGCATTTCGTTATTAAAATTTTTATCAACTTACTTAATTCATAAGTTATATGTTGAATATTGCATTCTCAACGATGAAGTATCATGTTATCAACACGATCGAATCTTGCAAATATAATTTCTTTTCCAAAACAACAACAAGCAATGAAATATTAGTTATCTTTGAAGAAAACTCTAGGATATTCAACCTTAGATGAATTATTCAATCTCCATGTATTATTAAATTAGCTCAAATATAGAAAATATGTTGATATTTGTCAACTCTTTGAAAGATTACGGTTTTGTTGTATTTGGTCTCAAAACTTTATAAAGAAAATATTAAAAATTTGATAATTTCGACTGACCCTAATCACATTTTAGAAATGAGTCATCGCCTTGTTTGTATATTCTGTCAGCAAAAGTAATAAAATGATCCCGTTTTCACCAATTTTATGGGAACGTAATTTCAATTCTACTTACAGATCAATAATTTATAGATAAACATGGTTCTGCGTACGTTTGACGAACAATATAGTGCGGTATATTTACATGGTCTTAAATAAACTAATTTTTTAGATTCACGGCACCAATTATCTCGGAATTTTGTGGTTTTCGTTAAGCTGTTTTACATCTTGTAGTTTCAGTGAAGACTCAAAATAGAAACAATTTTCTACATGTTAATATTCAGTTCATTTATATCTGACTGAAGCAAAAACCATGAAGAATATAACAATTATCTCAAAATACTTTCAACGAAATCGAACATGTTCAATTAATTATATTGTCGAATAGATTTGGGTAATATTAAAATAGCGAACGGGCGTACAATATATAACTTCCCTTGGTTTAAATACTTTATTCTAGATTTTACAGGTATTAAATCGAGCAATTTTTTAATAGAAAAATAATTTATTTTAAAATGCAAAGATACAACCTGAAATTCAAGCATGTTTCAATATATTCAGACCTTCGTATTCCGCGAGACTTTTTTCCCTTTTCACTATTTTATTCTTTTTTTTAATGAATTGCTTGTGTGACATTATAATTTCTCGCAGATTATTAAAATCTTAGAAACTTGATTATTTTATCAATATTTATTGTTTTTTATCCAGGTCTCAAATGGCTCGTATACTTCTCAGCTTGTTCGCCATTCTCTTGGCATTCCAATCCTCCAACGCTCAGGAGGATTTCATACAAGAAGTGACAGGAACTGCAATAGTGTTACCAAAGATATTTGAGGTTATTTTCGATGCTGAAGAGCCAGGAAGCGGGGACGAAGAACCTCTACCAGGTAAGATATTTTGACATTTTAGTCAGTAAACTACTAGCTGGAAGAATAAGGCCATCACGTGACCATTTGTTGGTTTATGATCAAAGATGAAACAGCAATTCCATTTTGTTGTGCTTAATATAATCACGTGAATAAGAGGTTGATCGTTCGTGTTCAAGCTAGACTTACATTGTATTTCATACTTGGGTTACCTTTTAGTTAACTTCAAGGAAGAACGCCAAACTCATTTTACCAGACATAATTTGTCAAATTTTAACCCAATTGTGCTTGCTAAAGTTTATTGCGTGAGAATTGTTACTGCGCAATCTCTAATGGCTAAAATACACGTACGCGGTAAACTCACGCGTTCTTGGTTTGTTTTGATATAGCCGCGCGTAATTCGATTACATACGTATACGCGTGGTTGTAATGAAACAAACCAAAAAACGCGTGCGTTTACCGCGTACGTGTATTCCAGCCTTAAGGGTTCAGAACAGTTTCAAAATTGATTAATTTCATTAAAATGTATACATTTTATATGGGTATCAATGAGAAAAGTTTCAGTATTGCTAAGAGTTTCTCCAAACTCCTCTATAGTTACAGATACCTATGCAGCATCCAACCACAAAAATTATAAAATTAGGAAATAATAAAAGTCAAAATTCTGTTCACAAACAGTAGCTTTAACGAGGTCACTATAGTCTCTTTTTTGATTAAGTTATCTACAATGCTTCGCCCAAAGAAGGTAGATGATCAATATTACCTCATTTCGATGAGTGAGTGTTGAATGGAATGTATGAAACCACTATAAGCACTACTATGGGCGATATTTATTTACAGTTTCAAGATTTAATAACAAAAAAGGGAAAATCAGGCCATCAGAAACTAATTTGTTTTCAGACAAAGAGATTTTTTTAACTGTGAAAGTAATTTCAAACCATAATATATCGAACCGATTTAATTATGTTTAAATGAGAATGGTTTTCGGATAAAAAAGAGAAAGAGTGTTATTACTTCACCATATATTTAAATTTGCATAAATATAATTGTTTAGAAGAGATTTTGTACACAAGTACATATTTAAGCATATTATATTAATTTTAAAACAATATTAATATTTAATTATCCCCCACAGTTCTACAAAAATGAACAGAATGAAAACCTTGCGTAGATTTGTCAATAATTTTTCAAATTTGTATATTTTATTCAAATACGAAAAACAGAAAAAAGAACAGTAATATTACTTTAATACAATTACATTATTTAAACAAAAAACTATGAAATAACTAAAAAATAGGCACCTTGTTGAAATTAATATTACTTATATAATTATTTGCATTATTTAAATGAATATGTTACATATATTTACCCAAGGCAATCATAAGGTGTAAAATCGTAAATTCTTTGTCAAATTTATGTTCAAATATTTCATTAAATTCTCGACAATTTGTTCACATATGTTCAATCACTATAATTAATTTTGTTTGCGCTCATTCTAATTATTTTCACCTTAAAATTGAGAAAGAATTTGTCTAAGTCTCAATTTTCACATTAATAACATATCCCAGGCGTGCAATTTACCAAAACCCACATGTTTCGGCTGATATTTGCCAAATTTCGAGACACTTTAATTTTAAAAGGAATTTTCAACAATTAAATTAACTGAAAACGTGATGATACTTATTCTAAACGCTATATTTTATTTGTCCCTCGATATATTTTGTCCGCCCCTTCAATGTAATCAAAGGACTTGCGTTTTTGTTTCGGCTTCAATTATAAAATTCCTGAAAAGAAATATATAATTGCATTACAGAAATGAATAGAGTCTATACAAGGGAATAAAATTAGTCACGTTGTGATACCTGGGGATTGTTAAATTGCTGAATCAAATTCTCTATCAATTACGTCAATTTGAAACAGAAAAAAGGGAAAGAAGTTGGTCACCAATCAGTGACCCAAGTTATAAACGTACCATTGTGACGAACAAAGTTATAAGCTGTGCCATTGTGACGAACAAAGTTTTAAGCTGTGCCATTGTGACGAACAAAGTTCTCATTTATGATGTTTTCGAATTTAATTAGAATCAGGTTACCGAGGTTCGAATAATGCTCATCATGTTTTCCGTGAATTAATTATAAGGAAAGATACAAAGTAATTAAAATACTATGTTCGAATCGAATCAAGTGTCAAAGGTTACGATGTGATTATCATTAATTAATATTCTTCTTTATTGTACGCAATCAATAACTATGGTAATAAAACAGTATTCGCTGACCATGGTAATTAAATTTTATAAATCAGTTTAATTTGTTATTGCTGTAGTTCAGGGGTGGCCAACCAGTCAGAGACCAAGAGCCTCATTTCTTACTGTGTTAACTGCAAAGAGCCACATCATACACA
>JAUELA010148133.1:0-14132 GCA_031471845.1 Boltenia villosa | reverse complement strand
TCGATATTCCCGATGATTGTTTCATCATTATTTCGTCACAGAGAAAGAAAACAACATTGCGTTTCACCAAGTGCACTATGTAACGGGCACAAACCTAATAAAACAGGTTTCTTAAAACAGTGCCATAGCTCACCGACGCCGTTTTCGAAACTGGTTGACCCAATGGGTCACGGGTAGTCTAGTATATATTATATATTGGCAAATAGCGGTATAGTTTCCGCTACTGAAATGGAAACAAACTTGTTGAAATGTGTCGGCGAATATTATATTCTTGGATCTGGATGTCCCAACGAGGAAAATATAAACAATTTAATTCTGTCTGGTGATTACTGACTTAAAGCCGTTTTCGAAACTGGTTGACCCAACGGTTAGGTGTAATTTTCGCGAAATTTGACATGAATAAAGGCACAATTACCAATTTCCGAAAAGTTTTTTTGTCCCCCGATGACTAGAAATAGAAACCTAGAAAGAAAGTTATAAGCGGTTGATCTTATTTCAGTTTCCTAAAGGCGTCAACAGCAACTTTGGAACCTTTCCGATTTTTGGTAAGGTTTAGCGAGTTTAGAGCTGAAATGTGAATAGTATTCTTCATCGAAATAAACTGTTAACTGAGTGCATGTCGCCCACTGTCGAATGTGCCCTCCTATTTTTTTTTTTATAAATTTGTATATTCGTTGCAGAATTTACTTTGAGCGCTAACTGATAGTGAACACATCTTAGAGAAAAAAAACATGGCCACTGTAGTATGCTTGCCTCTTACAGCTTCAATAGTTAAGAGTATGACGAAATAAAATGCGCGCCGAAGGCATGCGACAAAGTTTCAGTAATTTCGAGAAAATTTTACTTGGAATGTGCAATAGGATAGTAGTAGGTAGTTAGGATCTCCGTTTTTATCGAAAAAAAAAATAACTAATATAATTTCATAACAAGGGACGAAATTCCAACGCAAACGCCATTCACCAACGCACAAAACTGACCAGTTAATAATACCTAGCAAAACGTGAATAAATCATAGATATTGTTTATGATTGGTCGAATTTGCATGTTGTCACTCTGACATTTCTGTGCTGCCCCCTGTACTTGTTGCCATAAGTACGTGTTTAGTGTGTTTAATGGTTAATCCAACCCTGCACACATGTATCGCACTAAATTGTTATGCTAATTAAATACTTGTTTCTTGTAGTCTAGGCAGGATGTGATTTGGTTGAGGTAAAGGTGTTCCGTGACCACTGCTCTATGGTGATGTAATCCTAGGTCTGCCTGCCTCCAATATTCAAATCCAGCATAAAATGATTTTTTTTTTTATTATTATATTTATTCTATCAATAGCATCGCTACAAGCAGGTGTGTTAACTGATATATGAAATGCAAAACAGACTACTCCTAGTAAAACTTTTCTACAAATCTAACAATTTGGAGGTGCTATTTAGCAATATGGGATATTATTTTAGATTTCTATTTAGCATGGTATGAGAAAGCACGATAAGCGACTATTGTTCTACTTAAAAACCGTTCTCCCAGAAATCAAAATCATGTTCGTAAGAGGCAAAGAAGGTTTGCCAGTTTTCAAAATCCATCAGCCAAGGGCCCAGAACAGTTTTTCCAAGACCTAAAAAAGAAGTAAAATGAAAAATATTCCATCTTACCTGAAGCAAAATAAGCTTGAGTCCAAGCGTAAATTATAATCGTATATGAAATAGAGGTACCAATACATCGTATATGTATGCATATTTACCTTTGTAGTCATTTTGTGGGCAGACGCAGTACATACATCCCATAAAATCCATGTTACATGTTCTCGTTGCTGGTGAACGACATTCGATGTTGGTCAAGTCCAAACAACCTTGCAGTTCCGGCAATTCGCCTCCCATTTCATTTTCCTGTCTGATAATTGTACAGAACAAGTGTGATGACATGCGCATTACACAGACATATATTTAAATGTACAATCGCTCAAATCAAACCTCCATCTCTGATATGCAGCATACCATTTCGGTAGAGTGTTGGAACGCCATCTAACGTAAGAACTCAGCCAAGTAGTCGCATCATAGTCACCCATAGATGTATTCATATTCATAGTCACTGATAAAAATGAAATTGTCATCATGAAATCATCATTATAAGAAAAAAAAAGTAGATAAACTCAGCAATACAATCTTACTTGGACAGATTGATATTTGAAGGTTGTGGATTTGCTTTTCTACCACCTTCACATATTTTACCACATACTCTCCAAATTCACGGTTCATGGGATAAAGGTATTTCAAAAGATCCAATCGATTACATCTATCTATCATAGTGTAAGAGATCCAGTCTCGAATATCTTGGAAAGCCCTGAAAACAGTAAAGTGAAAATTAATTTATTAATTCTGTAGGTTTATGTTGTTGTTGGTAATTTATGTACGTCATGGGGAATATCCTCACATGCAGAGATCAGCAGCATTTCTTGCGCCGACGAATCTGAAGTAGAGTTGTTTAACCTTGTCCATGAGATCGTCCCATGTATGAGCATCGCATACTGCTCCCATTATACCATATGTAATGTCGTGTTCACCGAAGTAATGGATAGTAGCACTGCTGCAGAAAATGTCCCGGACATCGGAGTAATAATAATAATACGCTGAGGAATCTGCCATTGCAGCGTACCGTATTTCGTGGAGAAAATACTGTTAAGACACAATTTGGTCCTGTTATTTTTATATAAAACCACGGTTTCTTGTTCTAAATATAACGTTGTGGTGCTTAGTTTTAATCAATAGTTAAAATCTTCCATTGGTCATAGATTCCTTGAGGGAAAATCACAAAACAGCATTTATTCTAGTTTTTATGACTGGATTTTGTGTTGGTACTGAAATCACATCCCTGGTATCTATTGATCATTAACTTCTCTTTAAAATCGAATGTACCATGAAGATTTCTTCGCCATGAGGTAGAGTAGAATACACATTGAAGCCGTCGCCCATCAAACAATATTCCAATCGGTTTGCCACGCAGTGAAGTAGTCGGTTTATATTAGTCCTGAGTAAGTAATAAATGAAAATAAATGATGTTCTTAAAACCCAAGGACTAATTGATACGAAGGACGAATTTTATATTGGTCTTTGTTACTTTCTTATTCTGTGGTTTTCCATAACTTACTTGCAAGCATCTGGTTCAGAATAAGGAGCTCCTTCGGTGAGGATGCTTTCGCATGTCCAGACTGATTGAAGAGCCTGCTTGAAGGTGCAGGATGGCAAAAATAGCGCATCTAATAATATAAAAACAGATGCAATTATACGGTACTTTGCAAAGCAATTTATTGCGCCTTATAAGTTTTACGGTATTAAAAATAAATCATTTTTTCCCATCAGATCATAAAATATATTACAACTCTCAAGAGTATTGTTAAGTAGTATGATAATTATTGATCTATGACGCTGAAACACAGATATTCTTGCAAAAAATTCACTAAATTCTCCAATTTCCAGAAAAGCGGACTCAAAGAGGTAAGAGTTTTATTAATAATGTCAGACAACCCCTCATGTGAAAAAGTAAAACTGTTAATATCTAAGACACAACAAAACAAAATTACCTTTTACATCTTCTACAATGACTGGATCTGGTTCAATGCCTGTAGTTTATATAAAAAGAATAATGTAAGTAGAATTCTACCCTTTGATCAAATACATATGTTAGAACTTATGGCATTACCGTCACAAAAGCTCGGTACAATGTTCGCCAGAAGTGGACCAGCCTGGACGAATAGTGCTCTGTATTGATTCTTTAGAACTGAGTCGCATGGCAGGTAGTCGAGGAAAGCCATTTTATTACAACGATTCGCAAATGCATCCATCATATTATACATAAAACTCTTCATATCCCTATGGGAAAGAACATATAGATGAATCTGTATATATATGTTAACCTAAGTTTATTTAATAGCATTTGATTATTCTTTACTTGCATAACCGAGTTCTGTCATCTCCATTTCTGGCGGTATTAAGCAGTTGGTTAACCCAAGCCCTGACACTGGGTATCATCAGGGTGTCACAAAATCCGAAATAGTGCATTAAAGTATATCCAAATCCCGATGTTATCACATCCGAACTGTCTCCGCCCATCACCCATTCTACGATATCGAACATTCCGTCGAAATCACTAACACACATCAAGTCACCGATATGTTCATCGAGACTCGCAATTATCTACAAAGACAAAAACTGCGGTTACACTAATTTCATGTAGGAGTTCTTGACATAGGTTAACTTTTTTAAATCGTTACGGTATCATACTTGTCGGAATTTCATTGCTAGAACATGAATAACGTTATTGGGTCAAAATTCGTTTGTAACGGCTGTCGACAATAATTCAGCAACGAGTGAATTGCTGGCAGTGCTGCAACCAGACCATACAAGTAAATATTATACCGACATATTCACTATTTTGCCGACAAAAAAAAAACGAAAGATCGCCACGCGTCGTCTATTTCGTTATTTTTATTGTTACATTACATTGAGTCATTCAATTTTCTCATTAGTAGCCTACCTCAGGGAAGCTAGCATACATGTCACCAGGAAGTCTGAACATGGCAAGGTTGAACACATCCTCGCTTCTGCATCCGGCGAGTACCCCCGCTACACATTGTACTGTAGCGCTGATATTACCTCTGAAATTTGGCAGAATAAACTATTTTTCTCGTAGGATTTTTTTTCTCGAATTAATGTAGAATGAAACCATACCGGCACGAATAGGAATCGTCGAATGGCCAGTTCATTTGTGTTGGTCTTAGGCAATTAATTACTCGTCCCGACAGGTCTTCAATGAGACATGTTGGTAATATTTCAAGTGGAGTTGCTGAAAATGTGGAAATGTTTATAATATTGGTCATATTTTTTGAAATTTATATTCAACTGATTGCAACTAACTTGGTAGATTTTCCTCTGGAATCAAATAGTAATTGAAGGACATGTTGTGATCCATTGCATCGTAATAATAATAAGATGGATAATTGCAATGGTCGAAATCACAGCAAAAATGTGTACAGTTAACAAGATCATCCGCAAGATAGCGATCGCAAGTCATGTTGCACATCATGGGATCGACGCATCCCATAATTTCCGCCTCAACTAATAAAAATAAACATGTTAAAGATTTAGTTTCAAATCGCACGAACCATGGTCCTTCGTTAACAAGTGTTCTGGATTATTTTTCTAGGTTTTGAGGTCCACGTCTTTATCAAAGAAAGGAATATCGAACTGTGAATCAGAAAGCCAAGAAAGTAAAAACTGTTTTAAGAAGTTTCATAATGGAACGATATAAGTTGAATAAAGTCTACTTCTATTCATAACAGATGACCCCAATGAGGCCCAGAACCATTTATACCAGTAGAGAACGCCCATGCTTACCCATAACATCGTATCCTAACATGGTGGGGATCGTCTTCTCAATAGCTGCTAGGTATGCATGCTGGCCCATTTCGCATTGGACTAAAGTGTGGTTATCAAATCGACAATTTTCACACAGACGAACTTTTGCTCCTGAGTATCCATATATAATAACAGGAATGGGCACGACCTCGATTTCCATTACAGGAAAGGAAACTGAAATAATTAAGTGTATTCAGTATCACATGGGACTTCATCAGGAACGAATGTAGTTAATCTGGATGGGGTAGGCAAATGAGAATGAAGCATTGCCTATTTACTGTTTGATAAGAAAAATACTTGAATCAAACTCAATGCATCTGAACACGCTATTCGAATGGGATCGGAATCTTTAAATCAATCAATCATCCATCTTCGATAAACTTTTCAGCACAAATCTAGTTTCGCAAAATCGACGAACTGGAATGTGCTTGCACAACAGATTCTCTCGAAGTGCATACAGTTGGCTTGTATGATGGATGGAAACATAATTTAACTCTGAGGAAGATAGCTAATAATTTAACATAAACTGAGAAATCGAGAAATTGGTGACTTATTTCTATCCCTGGTGTTGATGATATATATAATCTGTACCGAATTTCATTCAAATATTGAATCATACCATTCACATCAAAATTTATTTCGGTTGTGATTCGACTTATGACTCCAATAACCTGTTCTGGCGTAATCATTTGTCCGTAGTAGCTGAAAGAACAAAATGCATCGACGTCATCATCATTTGAAATTATTCAGAAATATGAGTTGCCTTCAAAAGGTTAAATCAGGTTAAATCATATCTAATTCTAAAGCTCCGGGAATGGGAAGGTCTTATTATGCCAATTGGGAGTCATCGAGGCAAACCCTTTGTCTCTTTTAAAAATACGCTGACGTTTGAAAATGTTGTTATAGGATGTCACGCGATAGCAGAAACGCCCAATTTTCCGGGTAACAAACACTGCTAATGTACCCGAACAGACCCTGGCATAATCCACAAACTAAAAATGGCGTTGTTCGTACTCATTCATTGGAATATACCTCAGTTGAAATAATCAGCACTGTATAGCGAATCAAAGAAATGTTACAATCTTTCGACTTTTTGCATTGTCCATAATACTTCAAATGATTTAATACTTCATTTGTTTGCCTCGCACTGAAAGTCTGTTATCCTGTCCGTTTACGTAGGCGAAGATACGAATTCGCACGATTTGGTGTTTATTAGTATCAATTCTTCACCTGTATCATAATTATTACATTATTAGAATCGGTTTCTCGTCATTTCAACTTACTTTGACAAGAGCACATAGAAGAAAGCTACATTTCGTGGTGAACCGCTCACAGTGGCGGTGTTGTTGAGATCATCTGTTGGATGTCCTCCTACTGCTACTTCTAGGTTTTCGGGATTAACGTGTGACGAATCCCATATCTTCAAAAGTAATAATATTTACAGGAAAATGATTAGAGGGTGTGAGATGTTAAAGGAAAAGACGAGATACGAGTATCCTAGGTTAAATATGACGGAATGTTTTCGCAAGTGGAGGAACAAATAATTAAACTTCTTCTCTCTGGTTTGTCAGGCAGCATTCACATAAGGCACGATAATTTAGAAATGAACAATTTTTCGATTGCTTCAGCTAATTTGGTAGGTAGTTGCATCTGTATAGAGTAGGAGACCTACTGGTAATCACATAAAAGTTTATTCACTTACCTCATTATTTGATACTGTAAAATAGAGCTCACATATAGTAGGATCATAGTGAGCGTCGTACACCTGCACCACTTTAAAATTGACATTGAAACCATCCGCGGATAAACTTCCTCCAAATGTTACTCCACTCCCGTATCCGTCTGCTCCGGTGTTCCCAGAAACCTATGTTGGAGACGTGTGTATTTTATTGCAACCGATGTAGGCTTATTTTGAATGTATCTTGATATGGAATACAGTTTGTATCATTGTATTTTGATTTACATTGTTGTGAAATCATTTTTAACGTATTTCGGTTAATTAGTACCGTAACAGGTTAGTATAATATTTTATTGTGTTTGAATTTATCATTTAGTTTATAAGCACACTTTAATTGTTTGTCAATTTCAGGGTTCCTACATTTTTTCAACGTGATATTAATTATTAAAACTCACACGAATACCGAACGATTCCACAGTTAGATTGCTATTGCTAATCCACATCATTGCAACGAATGGATGACGAGGTTTGGTCAAAAATTCCATATTATCTCTGTGGAAGATCAAATATACACAATATTTTATCTAATTTATAGTTGTTCTGTAGTGTCAAATTTACTCGTCGTCAGTATTAGTTATTACGTTATTTCATGCAGCAAGGTGTCGTCTAGATCAATGCTTCTCAACTTTTTCAACTAGCGGCCCACTATTACCGACATATTTTTGGAGACCCAGTTTGAGATATTGTGGCAAAATGACAATGAAAAAAAAAAAATATATTAGTGAGAAATAAATGAAATATTAACACATTCAATTTACTGTTAAAATGCTACTCAATAATACTCAACACGCGTTGATAAAAGTATTGGGCCTGCT
This sequence comes from Boltenia villosa, assembly GCA_031471845.1. Classification (NCBI taxonomy): domain Eukaryota; kingdom Metazoa; phylum Chordata; class Ascidiacea; order Stolidobranchia; family Pyuridae; genus Boltenia; species Boltenia villosa. The sequence continues at coordinate 6,174 of JAUELA010148133.1, read as the reverse complement.
TCGCGACCCACCGGTTGAGAAGCGCTGGTCTAGATGAAAATGACATTTAACAAATTCATTGAACATAATTCGACGGTTAAACAACCGGAATAATCACAGTGCGAATTTAATATTATTAAGAAAAATACGTTAAAGAAATCTATTTTATATTTAAGGACTTACGTCATGTATTGCCGGCCATAGACTGCACGAGTTTCCCCTTCATGTTCCGAAGTGAAGAAATATACCTTGGCGATAGCAAAACATAAATATGTTGTCATAAAGGATTTCGTGCGAATCCAATTTGAATTTGAAATAACTCTTTAAAGGTGTGGCCAAAATGCACGGATAGATTTCAATAAAAATACTCGTTTATCATACAGAAAGATCCATCGTATTTTTTCAATTAATATCAAAATTGTGAAATAAATGAGGTAAGTCACGACATGTTTATTCACCTCATTTCCCGTATCGTACATGTCCCTTCCTCCATCGCGGATATCCCATTCACCGAATCCAAAACTATCGAACCCCGTGTAGCCGGTATAATAATAGTCGTAGTATCCATCGCCTGGAGAAGATCCATCGTAATTGTAATTGTAACCTGATTCGAGGAGATCCGTCATGTCCGCAATTCCCTCACATATACGGAACAAGGCTATCTCGGTTATTGTACTATCTGTCAAAAGCAAAAAACGAAAACATGAGAGATTACTTGATGCTATTGATGGCCCATGATGTTTTCATGCATTTATTAATTTTCATCATAATATTGCATTACTTTTTAAATTATTAAAAATTACATAACATGAATTGGGTTTCCGTGAAAGAGTTCGCCGTAATGAGTACAAGAAAAAATAGGCGTAGTACGATTCCTCGAGGTGGGTAAGAATAAAGTGGTGTTATATAGAGGTCAAGGTAGGCTTACTCAACATAATTTAGCCAGGTTCGGAAACCGTTCTATATGAGCACATGAAACACACCTTCGAAATCTTCATTCGTATTAATATGTTACAAAATTATCTGAAAATGTGAGTTATGTCACTTACTCTCAGAAGGTGGTGGCAATGGATCATGTGTTGGATCCACGGGGGGCGGTCCTGTAGGCATTGTGTGGGTTGATGAAGGCGTACTAGACATATAATTCTCCGTAGAAGACTCCGTATAAGGCGTAGAAGACATATAAGTCGTCGATTCAGCTGCAGAGAATATATTTGAGTAAATAAACTTTTTAAAGGTGTGTAATGAAATATATGAGATTAAAGGATGAAATTTTGACTTGCTTATTTAACCAATCATTCTGAGATATATATAAATTAATAGAATGTTTTGTTTATCATTGAAAAGTTGGAGCAAAGCAACAAGTCAATCCGGCCCTGCGTGAAAATACATTCTCGAATATAACTTAAATTTGCTCTACAAACAAGATTTTTGTAATTACTTCACATAATATATAGGATATGAAAGGATGCAATTCATAAATTATTATTGTTAGTGTGATATGAAACTTGACAAATACTTACTCTGAGCATTGATCATAGCTGAAAAAGAATTGTGGCAAAATTATGTATATATTATTTAAATGTAATGATGTTACGTTTTGTATTTGATTTCCAATATAAAATCTCATGCTTCAAATCGACTTTTTAATAAAAAAAATATATACATACCTGCTCCTAGTATGGATAGAAGCAAAGCGTAGAGGATCATGGTTATTATTGATTTTCTATCAAATCGATTAAAATCTGAAGAACATGCCATAAAATATGTTAATACATGTTTTATCCCAATAATATTTCAATAGATAATTCCTCAGCTTATATATAGTCTATTGTAAACTTTACCCCTATCTAGCCTCGAGTCTAATAAAATCTAGGTAATACCTTCAATAAAATGTCTGCTCCCGACTACCCGAACATCGCTGTGTGTAATTTTAGCAATTTAAAACCTGCGTACCCCACGGTACACAAATGTGTAACTAACACAGCATGACCCTTTGCCAGAAATATGAAGAAAACGAAAACACAAAGATAAAGGGGGAAAAACGAGAAAGTCTGTGATTCTAGTTGTTATCCGACATTGCACTTGAATTGAGATAATTTAGCAACTGATGATGCATTTGGTCGTTCAACCGAATATATGCGGGTGTGGCCAAATAGACTTGTTTTGTTCCGAATCAACGCATGTATATTTACTTTACTAGCACATTCACGTTCATTCAACCGAACTGAAGGTGACATTCGTTGATCATCAATGAGATGATTTTAATTTGATTTGTGCCTTTATACAGTTTGGGCGTGTTTTTGTTCGCAGTGGTCCATAGCCTGTCGGTTGGAAAGATCTTCAATTATCAATTAGCAATTAAGTCATAGAATATCATCAATATTGAATATTAATTCCGTCTCTTTTGCAAAATGTAAAATATCATTGAAGTGTTAAATTATATTCGACCAGCAGTAATGGAAATAGGTTTCAGGAACATATAGGGTGCGTCATATTTCTCCCCATTCCACATGACTAAATTACAAACAATTTAAGATTTATCATTATGTCGTTCATTCAACCCCAATTTTTAATATGTAGGCTACTTGTTTGTCCAGCGAGCCGGAAAATACCGGCTTCTTGGAAGTTCATTAACAATTTTCCCATTTTACCTCAAAGTGCTAAAATTGTTCCTTGAACCATACCAAGTTTCAACTTCCTAGGGTCATTACAAGTAATTACACCCGTTTCACCATGATTTCTACCCAACATTGAATTATATATCTCTCTAAGGAAAAACCTAAAATACGAGGTGCTGTCTTTCGGAAAAAAGCAGGCAGTATTCCCGTATGGCAACATGAATGAAATTCTCAGTAAATGCCAAAGTATTTGTTGTCGATGTTGAACGTACAATTGGTGCGTTTGTGTATTGAGCTGTACGTAGCCATTTAAGGGCAAGAGATATGTTGATAGAAAATCATGTGTGAGTGAATGTTTCATGAGACCCAATTACGAGGGTGCAGAGGGGGAATTTCACAGTCCGTGTGTAAATCTTAACCTTGACCTTACAAAAGAAGAAGGCGAAGAACCAACGAAAACAGGTATGGGGATTTCTATTAACCCTTTTACGCACATTAAAGCGTTCTATTACAATGCTAAATATCATTTTTATACATCTTTGGGAGAGTGAGTCAACTTTTGCTGCCAGGGTAAAAAAACTTTCAATGCCCTTTAAAATAACCGTCGATTTCCTGGTAACGATGAATTTTGGAAACATCAGAATAACTCTAGGTGATTTCCACATACAAACATTATTCTTCTAATTCTTTAACAAGCAAAAAGTAAAGATGTTAGCAGAAGCCATCAAATACATTCAAGCAAGGGGTTGGGATCGGAGTGCGGTGCGCATATGATATATTATTTTTTTGCAACTATGTTAATACAGATCTGAATATATGTTTCTAAAAACTACGATTCTTCATGCGTCAATACTTGCCTCTCCGGCCCCGGACCGATGTACCTGTTCAACCCTTCCCATTATACGCCATTGAAGGTCAAGCTTAGTTAGTATTTATGGAACATCCGGACCCGCTTTCATCACACCTTCCTTCCGGCGAACCTGCCTACAGCTCTAATGGATTTGAAGAATAGAACACTGATACCGTAAGGATGATGCAGTTTTTATTCACCAATTACACCAAACAATTCTCAAGTATCGAATTATTGTTGATCACCAAGAAATGACGCAGATATAAAGGTTTAAAAACATTTTAATGGGACCTCACGAAGTAAACCTCTTTTATTGACGTAGATACAAACGTATCGACGCATATTGGCCGTGGTATACGTATATATGTTCAACAGACCATTTCAGAGCATGTGGGGGAAAACAACAGAATGGAAACGGATATCAAATACATAACGGAAAAAAATATTTTATGATATAAACCTTCATTTTGTTAACTTGTGGCGTGATCCGAATATTTGAGGAACACAGATGGATTAAATGTGTAAAAAGTAATAAGCGCAGAGTAAGCTATTAATTCACTTTATTAAAAAAGTTATAGGTATTTTAACGGACGTTCAAAGATTTTAATCCTTCTCAGATTTAAACAAGTAATCTCTTTATTAGAATAAATTCCTCCTTTTGAAAAAGGTTGATTCTAATCTCCACGAAACACCATAATCCGGTATTTTTTTCAACCACATCAACCCACTATTACACGAAAATATCAGGGTATGTCCACTCTTCCATCATATGTACCCCATTACATAATACCGAATTATTTCGTTGATGTTGCAATAGGGCAAAACGTTCAGACCTTCATTTTAGTCTCCTAAAGTGAAATATATTGGGTCTACATATTTTCCCCAGAGACTACGCCCTTTACGCTACCATTGTGAACCAATTTCAACTCTCTAGTTTAAGTGCAGCTTTCCAGATCATTGAAAAAGTACGATGGTCTTTCAGCATTATAAATAGGTATTACATTGAAGTCCAGTCGTGCAGATCACCGCTCCTAGAAGAGTTATTCGGGGAAAGATGAAATTGGACTCACATGAAATCCTTAATTTATTTTGAAGAAAAAAATCGCGTTGTCGGCGATCATCAATACGAGACGTCAGTTATTAATAACATATAAAGAGATTCCTGAAATCTTTGAATTAGCACTGTCATTCTTCCGGTTGTTCAATCATCGAATTATGTTCAATGAATTTGGTACAGCCTAGTTAGATGAAGAAAAAATCCGTGTAAAAAGTTCAAGAGGCTTATCCATTTGTCACTGTTGCAGTTACCCAAACGCCATGAAAAATAAGGTGAATAAACATGCCGTGCTGTAACCTAGTTTATTTCGACCTTTCCATATCATCAAGTTTTGCAAAATACATTGCTTTGAGGTCCATTCGTGGATTTCAACCACTCCCTGAATGTTATTTGAAAACAGATGAAATTGAAATTGACATATTGACCAATGCCAATATCACGAAATCCTTATTGACAACATATTTGTGTTTGCTATCACCAAGGAAACTCAAGTTCACCCAAGGGTTAAATACAAAAGAATAAGACGAAGTACCAAAAGAAACAGAAGCGAGATTTAACCATATTACGCACATTTCAACGTTCTAGTACAATGTACAATTTTGTTACATCTTTGAGGGCATCTGTCAACTTTTGATGCCTAATTAAAAAACTTCCAATTCCTGATAAAATAATCGTTGATATATGTGGAATGTGATCGATACTTATACTAGCACTTATTTCTCATGGCGTTTGGGTATAACACTGCAACAGGGTCAAACGGATAAGCTTCCTGGAATTTTGACACCATCCAATATTTTCTTCATCGAACCAAGCGGTTGAATGGTTAAACAACAGGAAGAATGACTTTGCGAATTCAATATTATGAAGACGAAGGTTCCAGCAATATATTTTTATATCTACGAACTCGCGTCTCCTATTGACGGCAGATTTTCGCACGATTTTCGTCTTCATTTCACAGTAAACTTATGTGTGCGCTGTTGGATTTGAACTAGCTCAAAACTGGGTGTTAGCGCACAACCGAGCATGGTGTGCATGGCCACGGTTGCTTCTAACCTAATATCCGAATTAAGTGCGAGGTCTCGCTATATTCACATAATAAACGCTATTTTAATGGTGAATGTGATGTCCTTTGTCTTTGATTTCCTGATTTTTTTTTAGCTATGGGTATATAATACCCCACACAAGCGAAAACCGTTTCGATCAACTGGCAACTTCCAATATAGACTGATGCATTCCTAATACACAATTTAATTGATTTGTATTCTTAAATTACCATCAAGGTCATTACGAGTACGACAATCATAAATGATTCACCCACACCAGCAAACAATGAATCTGCATTCTTGTTAACTTCTTCAGCGACAAGTAATAATCACGATGAAAACCTGATAAAAATAATCGTTGATAGATGTGAAATACGATCGACACTCGATTTCCTTGTAACAATGAATTTGGTAGCATCAGAATAACTAGAGGCGAGGTGATATCATCAACAAACCTTATGCTTCTAATTCTTTAACAAACGAAACGTAAAGTTTCTAGCTGAAGATAGCCTTCATATACATCCAAACCAGTAGTTTGGAGTTTCTTAAGGGCTCCACAGACATACAGCGTCAAGCATCAAGCGTCATGCGTTCACGGCGTGGAAAGGCGTTTTGCGTGTCCAG